>NC_051167.1:132192676-132367676 GCF_013339725.1 Rhipicephalus microplus | reverse complement strand
TCGTGTCTCACGTGTGACGTGCCTCGATGCGCTTATTCTCGACGCTGCTACGCATCGAGGCACTCTAAAGCAGTGCCTTCAGAATACCATTCACCGATTTTCTTGCGAACATCATCAAATAAGCATTTTGTTCCCTCTCTCCAGACGCAATACCATCGTTTTTCGACGACATTTGCAGTGTAAAAAGTACATACGGGGCCAATTTTTCCTATCTTTCTTTTATCCCCTACCTCTATACCTTTATTTCTACTTCCCCCACACCCTGCGCGGTGTTATTGAGGTGGCGTCCATAGAGAGAGACAGTTACGACGCCACGCTTAGTAGAGGCAATAGTCTTTCTTGGGGTACTTCGATGGAAAAAAATTAGTCTGCCTGCCTGTCTGTCCTGTTCGTCTACCTGTCTGTCTGCACATTTGTCTGTTTGTGTGCCGTAATGATACCTCAAACGACCTCAAACTGATACCCTAAATGACCAACCCCATCCATCAGCGCCCTTCAATATTGCTCAAGTTTCAGCGTTCATATTTGTGCGATTGTCAATAAAAAAAATTATTGCGAATATCAGAGGCACCATAACAGCACCCGAATTATTTTCTACGTGGGTCTTTACACTTAAAGAAGGACATACACAAGTAATTATAAGAACTGTAGCGTTTATCACGCTGCGCTGACAGTGCAAGCGCGATGCTCGAAAAGGCAATGCTTTGCTAAGACGACATGGTGGTGGCGCCTGTCTAGTCGCTTTGCGTTCTACGCCTTATCGTCTCCGAGACAGGCGCGCACGCCTTCCTTCGTTTTCGATATAACTGCCATATAACGCTCGTGTCTGCACGTGCCTCGAAGCGCTGGTTTGCTGCACGAATCGACACTCTAACGCAGGGCGTCCAAAATACGGTTCACCGATTTTCTCGCGCGCAGAACATCAACTAAACGTTGTGTTCACTCTCTCGAGACGCATCGATGACATTTTCAGTGAAACATGCAGATACAGGGGTCTATTTTTCCCCCTTTTTTCTTTAGAACCTTTACGCGGAGAAAGGAAACGTAAGACAGAGCAAACTCTATGTGTGGTGTAGGGATTTCTTCTATTGTTTCCGTGTCTTCGTGCCTTCCGTTGTTTTCCGAGAATCAGTTACGAACTAGCTAAGAATCATGTCATTTTTACTTCGCAACATGGAAAAACAAGTTTCAAGTGTAGCTTTCTGGCAAGATACGTTTTACTATTTCCTTCGCTCGGTCCGCCTCTGTGGTACAGTGGTTGGAGTATTCGGCTGATTACATTGAAGTCGCAGATTGCTATCGCGCTGCCACGGGAAGCAAAACTTATCACACTAGGTTTTATGTACGAGAGGACATTTGCTGCAGCTTCCTTTACTGCAAATGTAAAGAATGATGTTAGCTCGTTTCACAAGGTAGCTTGCAATGAATTGGGACAAGGGCCAAGTCTGCTGGTGGGTGCCATGTTACACTGCGGAAATGAATAGCCAATGTTACAAAGCAGTAACGAAGTCCTTGCTGCCCCCAAGCGTGCCTTCCCGTCATCTCGGACATTCTTTTGTGGGGTGCGGGTTGTCACATGCACCGGCTGTTTTTGTCTCGGCTGTGCGCTTCGCCTGCGGGGCAGTGCCTACTCGTGGGCCCCACTGGAATGTGCGGAAGGCCGGTTGTGTGCTACAGGAGCGACTGCCATGAATTCCTCCTGCGCAGTCGCTTCCGAGTCACCGCGCGTGTGACACGTGCATGTGCCACGTGTGTGAAGGGATACTTGTGTTGTGCTCTCCGTGAGTGGTTGGTTCCCCAAAGAGACATTCCGCCCATATCTTCGGAACTGCACGGCAAGGCAGCGGGAGCAGCCCGTTAGAAGAAAACAGGAGAGAGTCGCGAGAAGAGTCGTCGTTCGGACGTTACTGTCAGACATGTTGCAAATAAACGTCTTGTTGAGTTTTCCTCTACGCCGGTTCCTCTGCCTCAGCTTTCCGGAGTTCTGAACGTCCCCGTGGCCTGCGGAATGACGACCACCACCCAGCTCCATGCTACCTACTGGGTCCGCTGCGGCCAACGACGCGGCTCGTAACACCAATCACGGAGCACTCGCGGGGTTTTAATGAGATGTTCTTAATTGTTTGAACATGTTGACATCAAGTTCCTTTGAAACGCTGAAGCTGCCGTGTACACCGATGCCTCCTCACCTACAGTAAGATATGACCAGCGTAACTGAGGCAGGCGGGAGTATTGAAGAGGTCAGTGGGCTGCTTCTTTGCGACCGTGGTGTTCCTCAATATAAAGGTCACGATCAACGCGATGAACACCAACGCCACTACGAAGGCCACCATCCACTGTCCCCAGTCAGTCAGAGTTTTGTGTAGTAGGATCTGCACGGGCGTGCTGGGCGCGGTAGACGTAGAGGCAATCGTGCACTGCAAGGATATACAGATAGACAGACAAAACACTTAGATTACCTGGTTTATAACTCAGTTGGCGAGTGTTTCACTCATGTTGCATGATTTCGGAGTAGTTTAGTGCAGTGGTAAACTAGATCTTCCCGGATTGCTGACCGGCGTGAGAGTGCTTTTGCACGTGTGTAGTTTCTTCCTTGATTTAAACGCGACTCGAATTAGCAGGAATCTCAAGTGTCCATCACTTGATTGTTTTGACTCCAGATGTGATGTCTTTATTCCTTTAGGTGCATACAGTGCCACATAATTATCGCTGCAGCTTAGCAAGTAAGAAACTGCCTAATGAAATTGTACAGATAGCTTGCGTTGACGTACTCAAACCAGCAAGTTAGAGAACTAACCAGCATAGTGGGGCACAAAGTTTGTGATGTCACGTTAGCGTCGTCAGCAACCTAGGACGCACATTCTTTACTTATTCATGCAGAGAACCAATAACATCACGGCTGCGTCATTATCACACTCAAAGGGCGACCCCTGCGATCCTTTGACCATATCAGGATAATCGTGCTTTTATGTTTCTGAGACATTCTTGTCACGTGCCCAATAGCTGCAATACTCAGTCATTTCGATAATAATATTTATTAAGCAAAAAGCATAATATCGAAATTGAAACCCAACCGAGTGTACTGTCTTCGTATGACGTACTCCTTGGTGAGAACCGGAAGTCCTGCAGGGCATGCCGGTCACGGCAGAGTGGAGTACAAAACAAGAGCAGAGGCACCACACGCTCCGCGGATAGGTGACCGTTCCGCATCATGTCTTTGACTGATCGTCCCACGTGCACAAGCTCGTCGGAGCTGTCGGACAATGAAATCTGCCACTCCGGCGAATTTGGAGGCCACCGGGTATCGCTCTTCCTCTTCAATAAAGCAGAAAAATTTTTGGATCTCTTTGTCTGATTGTGCCTAATGCCGACCGATGACACTACTTGTCCAGGTCATTCAAGTTTGTGGCTACGATGGGTCAAAGCGTCCTTGCCGAAAGTGCGTCGTCAAAATAACACTCTTGTGGGGTTTAGGGCGATGGCTGGCCCGGGACTCCTCAGGGAGTAAACCGATACAGACCGAGAACCATCTGTACTGCTATGAGCCTTGGCTGCCACTGCCAGCGGCTACTAACCGCGTGCCGCGAGCGCGCCTGTGGTCATTGTTCTCATCTTCCACGAGTATTCGCAGCCCCCGAGAGTTCCTGTAGTCTTTAATGCTGTATTTCAAATAAGGCACAAGTTTGTGGAGTGCAGGATGGCTTCGATAAGATTGAAAAATGATATCAGCCAAGTAAGTACCTTTCTCGCGATGCACTGCTTACGGTACAGAAATAAATGCTGTTACAGTGGATCCGGCATTTGTTACGGAAAGTGTTCCAGTACGTTGAAGTTCGTGCAGGTGCAGTCTTTAACAGGCACAATATTAACCGTACTTTCCATGCGGTAAGCCGGCAGCGCTAGCTAAAGCACTCTACGATCGAGACGAAGTGAAGCCGTCAGCTTCGAGTGTTCAGTGGCTCTGAAGCCCTGACCACATGTAGCCGTTGCAGCGCGTCAGCGCGGGCTTTTTGACGTGGAGCTACGCCCTCACCATTTGAAGAGAGAGAGCGCTCAGCTTCGCGCAGCCACGCGTCCTCACTCTTCATAGAGAGACGGTGCAGTACGTGCCGCGTCAAGAATCAATGTGCTGCAATGGCTGCGTGGGGTCAGGCTTTTATCGTGGGCCACCCACAATGCAATACCACTTGCTACCCGTTGCACACCTACCCACATGAAAAACCAAATCGCTCGCTCAAAAAAGAATGCACTGGCCCGACACGCATGATTCATAGCAGACAAGCAGACGCTGCAGGGGCACCTAAGTCCCGTCACTTCAGTCCCCTTGCAGAGCTTGACGTCACACACACAATGTTGCCAAAAAACCTGGCAAGCCAGGCGAATGTCTCGAGGCAATCTGTAAAATAATTTGAAAACAATCTCCGAAACTATCAAGACTGTAATTTGGTATGAATGATGTAAATGTGCAAATGGATGTGCCCACTGAACTTCATTGAGGTCCATTGAGCGGTCACATTGCAACCTGCTGGACAGCAATCTTTACTGAAGGGAGGGCCAACAAAAGCAGAGCGGTTGAGAGGGAAACTTGAAGGTGAAACGTAGCTCAGAAAGTACGGGCCAGCGATGCTTGCGGCAATCTGGAATAAGAAACACACGTGTTTGCAAGAACCGTCTGCCATGCCGCTGCCAGACCCACTGACATTATAGACCTTATGATCTAACTTCAACCACTAGTCGTCATTTACGTAATAAAGATGAGAGTATTTTTTTTCCAATTATTTCTGGATGCCTGTCTCGCACCCCATGTTCTTTTCTTCCACCTTGAGTCCTCATCTCGTGCTTTCCCCAGGAATGAATTACTGCCTGAGGCAAATAGGGTAGAGAGGCCTCTGACAGAGAGCATGACAGATGGGGCGGCAATACTCAGTATCCTGTCTATGTACCCAAATACAACAAACAAACGCAGGGTTTCGAAACATTCTGCAGTCGTGTACTCGTACTTGATGAAGCGCTCGAATTTTTTAAACGTCTTCCCTACATGCGTTACGCCGTATTCCCCAGTTTATGATTGGACTTCAGATTAGGATATACGGAAGATGAGACCCCCGAGGCTGTTGTATGACGTATTTCGAGAGCTCATCTAAACTCCATCCTCACGGGAACAATGATATGCGTCTCCCGGAATGAGCTGCTTCGGGGCAGACTACAAGGATTGGTGGCACTCGACTGCCTTTCGTGCTTTTTCTTTCTTTATTCGCATGTTCGAGATATTCAAATTGCATCTGCGTTCTAGAAGAACGTGCGAGTACTACAACGTCACGACATGGGTATGCAAGTTGTGTTACGCATATTAGGGATGAACCCGGTGCAGCCGATGACACCCTGGGGACCGGAAAGTGGTCGTCTGGGACTAGCTCAGGCGAGGCAGCAAACAAAAAGAAGAAAGGCACGCTGTCTTGATAGAGGGTTTTCTCTTTTTCTTTCTTTTATATCCATCTCATTCTTTATCCACGCTCAAGGCCAGACGGCGCGATTTCGGAGAAAGCGGTCACCGTCAAGCACCCCAGATATTACGTAAGTGTATTTCAACTACAGGAGAAGCGTTACATCAAACCTTCTACATTGCTCTTCTACACTGCTCTTCCCACCTTCTACATTGCTACTCTACATTGCTCTTCACAAATGTGGCGTAATATAATAAATGGGCATTACGTATGATTATGGTGCACGCTGTAGCAGAGGCACCGACTGCTCGTGGCCTTTATACAAGAAACTGAACTCTTTATTTTTATTTATCTTATGCCATACTGGCGTCAAACAAACAGAAAAAAACAAGCGTATGGATATGCATGGGAAAAGGTAACTCGCAAGAAGAGACAACTTAGCGTCGGCAGAGATCGTACCTGAGACTTCCAGATAAAGCGGCCGATGCTCCAGGACTTGAGCTACATGATGGCAGTCGTCCACATTATCGGGTGCTTGTGCATAAAAACCTAGTGTTAGCACCGCTCGTATAGTCATAACGGCGAGTGTGTACCACTCTTTTTTTTTTTTTGCCAGTTGGTGTCTCTTAGAACGAACGGACAGCTGTTTTCTGCGCCACTAAGGTTTCGCACGCTACCTAAAAGCATCAAGTCTATTTGAAAGAGACCCTTGTTATGATTGAACGAAAGGAAAGAATTTGAAAAGTTCGTTTGTTTGCTTCGCTCGAACAAAAATCACGGCATATCCACGCAGTGAATGATGGTGGTGAGGGGGGCGATGTGTAGGAGGGTTTTATCGGTAAACCGTGAATCCTGTCTGTCTGTCTGTCTGTCTGTCTGTCTGTCTGTCTGTCTGTCTGTCTGTCTGTCTGTCTGTCTGTGTCTGCCGGTCTGTTGTCTGTCTGTGTCTCCCGGTCAGTTGTCTGTCTGTCTGTCCGTCCGTCTGGCTGTCTGTGTCTTTGTCTGTGTATGTCTGTATGTCTGTCTGTATGTTAGCCTGTCTGTGTCTCTCTGCCTGTCTGTCTGTTGTCTGTCTGTCTGTTGTCTGTATGTCTGTCTGTCTGTCTCTGTGTGTCTGTCTGTGTGTCTGTCTGTCTGTCTTTTGTCTGTCTGTCTGTGTCTGTGCCTTTGTCTGTCTGTCTGCCTGTCTGTCTGTCTGTCTGTCTGTTTGTCTGTCTGTCTGTCTGTCTGTGTGTCTGTCTGTCTGTCTGTGTCTGCCGGTCTGTTGTCTGTCTGTGTCTCCCGGTCTGTTGTCTGTCTGTCTGTCCGTCCGCCTGTCTGTCTGTGTCTTTGTCTGCGTATGTCTGTATGTCTGTCTGTATGTAAGCCTGTCTGTGTCTCTCTGCCTGTCTGTCTGTTGTCTGTCTGTATGTTGTCTGTATGTCTGTATGTCTGTCTGTCTGTATGTCTGTCTATCTGTCTCTGTGTGTCTGTCTGTGTGTCTGTCTGTCTGTCTGTCTGTCTGTCTGTCTGTCTGTCTGTCCGACCGCACCTGCTGAGAAAGTCATAGAACAGGTCACGAACCACGGCGAGCTAGGAGGGACAAACCTACGGCTTAAGGAGCTTCAGCTCTAAAAGTTTTTCGAAGTAACTGCACAGTTAACCTGAAAAGGGCGTTTTGCTCCTCCAAAGGACTAAATGTGTGCAAACGGTGCCGGGGCGTGATGTGGTGTATTGGTAAGCGTATGCGCATGCTGGCTCAGTGGTCGCCATTTTGAGTCTCGTGTTTGCTGTAAATTTTCGAAAACTTATTGCTGAGTGTGATGCTTGCATGTCGATTATAAATCTCATCACTTGCCTGCACAGCACTTCACAATGCCGGATACGTCAACAATGGATTGTTTTTTTTTTTGCGCGATATTTAACTGCTGCTATCTCGAGGAGTATCGGGAAGGGGAGAAGTAACGTGGCAGTTACCCCCCTAAAGGAAGAAGGGCTGTGGCCGGTTAGTTACTACCCTGAAGGTGCAACCTCTATACCCCTCTTCGTGCCCCGCCGCGGTGGTTTAGTGGCTAAGGTACTCGGCCGCTGACCCGCAGGTCGAGGGATCGAATTCAGGCTGGAGCGGGTGCATTTTCGATGCAACCGAAATGTTTTAGGCCCGTGTCAGATTTGGCTGTACGGTGAAGAATCCCAGGTGGTCGACATTTCCGGAGCCCTCCACTACGGTGTACCTCATAATCATATGGTGGTTTTGGGATGTTAAACCCCACTTATCAATCAATCATATACCCGTTTTCCTCATTCACTTCTTATAGTGCACCTTAAGGAAAATCACCGGGTAGTTAGTTCAAAGAACATATGCGAAAGGTTAATTGAGCTGTCTTAACTACATTGCCGAATAATATTATTAAAGGTAAGAAGTGGAAGTGTACAAAAAAAAACACTTTTCTACAGGCAGAGAGAGGGTGGACGAGAGGATATAAAAGTAAAGGACCGCCGCCGTAGGTAAATTCGGTGCAGCATCTGGCGTGTTATCCGAAGGTTGAAGTTCGCTTCCCGCCGGTGGTGAATTGTACTTTCGTGCATTTTTCATTCGTCCAATACGTATACCATAATTACTGTGATATAATTAAAACAATGCTTAAAACGTCACATATATTCCCTTAAGCTTCATTAAGAGTTTGTTTTCAGAAAGGTTGTGTCAAACTAGGAAACGAGATCTCAGTATTCGCTTCTTTTTTTCGTTGTAGGACTCTTCAACAGTACTTGGTTTCACATGAATGCACGTCAGCGTCTATGTCGCACTGCAGTGCAGGACTCGTATTCCAAATCAAAGGCTATATACTGCAGCTGTGCTACAGTACAGGTTGAAATAATCCCGCCCATCCGTTTCCTGACGTCCACTCTCTGCAATTCTCACCCTGTATCCCTTCCGAGATGTCTCACGTCGACTTTATTTCGCCAGAGACACGGAATGGATTGCCCTGAACCGCAATGAGAATAGAAAGTAAAATAAAAAATGCAGTGCCTGACATTGATGAACGCGACGCAAAGCAGGAGGTAGCAAGCGAGGTTCGGATTACCGGAGACCACTCGGTATACAGCAGCTCTCAAGATCTGACAGCGGCGCTGAGTAAACGGGGAACCCTAAGATAGGGTGCGTCAGACTTGCGGGGGAAGGGCTTCTTTCTCATTGTATCTCCGTTGAGGGGGGCACTAATGCTAATGAAGGTAAAATAGGCCAAACGAAAGAAAAATATGCTGGGGGCAGCTTTAGTCTGCAAAAGGGCACACTTGGTGGTAGGGATCCCTCAATTGGTGGCTGCACTTAGATTTGTCCGATTCCGTGCACTGTGAGCAAAAGATTTACCACCTTGGTTTTGACGTCCAAAACCCAGGCTATGATTATGAATATATTTGTAGTCGACATCTTCGGAAAGCTCGACCATCCGGTGCTTTTTAACGTGCACCTAATCTAATTTCTAAAAACTTAATTTCAGCGTGAACACACGACACACTCACGCACACACAACACACCCTGGCATTAAATATGCGAGTGTATGTGTTTGTGTGAGTGTGTGTGTGTGTGTGTGTGCCGAGTGTTTGCGCTCGAATTAATGTTTTAGAAATGATCTACCAACTAGCCCAACAACAAGTTCTGTTACAGTGCACCTAAATTTAAGTACACGTGTATCTAACATTCGCCTCCATCAAAATGTAACCGCTGCGGCAGGGATTGAATCGGTGACCGTCGGATGAGCAGCCGTGCATCCCGACCTTTCTCCCACATGGGCGGGCCTGGTGGCGAGAAATGTGCCACGAGAATTAAGCTTAGAATAAACTAAACATTCTTGTTCCTGACAGTTCCTTTCCACATCTTCTGGGTGAAATATCTTTCTGCATGTGATCGCTTTGTTGAAGGCAGTACTGTTAACGAGACGCGGGACTTTGGGTATTTCTAGGACAATTTCGAAATACTTTTTTTAGCGTTGTTGTTAAGCGCGGCATAAAAGCAGCTATTCCCGCAAGAAACCTCGCCCTGTCATTGTCTTTAGGAGCCACCACCGCCCGAGCTGCACACCACATCGCCTCACCTCACTAAAAAAACCATGCTAGTAAGACGTCCTGTCAAGCCACGCATGCGCGGAAGCAGTAGCGATAGAGAAGGCGCTGTCCAGCTGCGCTCGGCAACGGATCCCGCCGTACCTCACAACCACGACAGCTGACGCGACGTCATAACAAGCTGGGCATGTGCCATGACAACAGTTGCGGATGAGCCGTGTCGGAGCTACCAAAATGGCTAGGTATAATCACGCCAAGTTTACTTAAGATAATTGCCTACCTACGTTTGAGTCATTTTTACGTCAGAAATGGACATACTGCGCATGACCTCGGAATCGCTAATTTCATTAAAGATCCACGCCTGGTAGCCTAGTGGGATTCAATGAACAACCGTGTACACCTCAAGAAGGTGCTGCCTAAATAGCGAAGTTCAACGGGCTACAGGGCGAGAAAGGGATCAACGGCGGCAATCGGATTCAGCCTCCTTGAAAAGAAAGTGGCTGACATGAAGAGAGTGAGGTGGTATATTCAAGAAGCCAGAAAAATCACTTCCTTACGCCAAGTATGAAGACTAGCCTTAGCCGACTAGCCTACCATTAAACACTAAAGCATTCTACTTTGAGCGACCAGCTTCGCTGGTATCAAATACTGTGTGGCCGAGTGCAGGATTTGTTTTTAAATGCGAAGCATTTCCTAGCGAACTTCGGCGACCTTGAGCGTATCTATCCATCTAGCTTGCCACCTACGACTTTTAGCTCTCCTGGCCATGTAGATAACGGTATTAATACCAAACTTCGTATGGCATAACATGACTGTATAACGAGCATATTTGACTAGTCATAACATGAAAATCATGATATGTATGTCATGAATGTCATGCTTTACATTTCATAGTTCTGCTTCTCATGTGGTGGTTCCGTTCACATGACACGTTGAAAAACTAGTACGGTATGATATGATTGCATGGCGAACACAAGCGCAGACACTAAAATGAAAATCATTACATGCGTGTCATGTAACAACATGACTACATGCAATGTTCAGAATGCGCTGGCGGCCGTTTCGCTAGCGTCACATATGCCAAACTTGGTATTACGATGCCTGAATGGATGACGAAGGTATGCAACTGGTGAAAACATGATAATCATGAGATGCGTGTCATGTAACAACATGACAACATGCTACGCTCATGATTCGCTCGCGGCTGTTCCGCTAGCTTCACATGTACCATATTCGGTATCACACGACGCGAAAGGACGACACAGGTAAATGACACATTCAAACAGGGTTATCACAACATGCGTGCGTGTCATGTAAGAACATGACTACATGCCACACTCACGACGCGCTCGCGGCCGTTTCGCTAGCTTAATATATGCCAAATTCACCTTGGCCAAAATGACGAAGGTATGTGAGTGGTGCAAACATGATAATTATCAGGCATGTGTCTTGTGAGAACATGACTACATGGCACAGTCAAGGCGCCAATACATTTCGACGTGACCCGGCGCGCGTGCGCGCCGGCGTTCGTTTCGTCGTGTCACGCCGGCGTTCCGCCAGGCGCCGGTCCTGCCATATGTTGCTTTGACACATGCGCGTTTCAGCACGTCCGACGTCCCTCCGTCGCGAAAAGAGGCAGACGCAGTGCTGTCTGGGTAACGCACCAGCGCGAAATGCGAAATGCAGCATGTCGCATTTCGCGCCGGTTGCCGTCGGGCCGCGCCAACGGACGCTGGTCGCGCCGGTCGCGCCTGCCGTCAGACTATAGAGTGTTCGCGTTTCGTTAACGTAGCGTCGCTATGCCCAGCGTTCGCACGCGTAAACGTTACGTTGTAGTATATTGGGCCCTTTATGCTGCGCTCGCGGCTATTTCGCTAGCTCCACATATACCAAATTTGGCGTTACGTGACGTCAGTGGGTGACGAAGTATCTCCACATATACTAAATTGGTATCACGTGACGTGAATAGACGACGAAGGTAAACAACACACGCAAACATGATAATCATGACACGGAAGTCACGTACGGCATATTTTATTTCCACTTCTTTAAGTTGTTCAGGTTTTAAAGGGACATATCAACCTTCCTCATTCGTGCTTCGCATATCATCGTTTCCCACTGTACGTGGGATCCGCCATTTTTTTACCAATATGGCTAACTTCCATTTTTCTAAAGGTGCATGCTATGTTTATAAAACGACCCAATACTTGGTCAGTATTGAGTCACATACCCACAGTGGCGCGCTGTGGGTATGCCCCACGGGCAATAATCAACGGGAACAAGGCCTGTGGCTGAGTTCTTCAGCGCCAGTTAACGTTTTAGCGTCCACATATTTTGGTGCCGAAAACCAGCATGCGGGCACGCCTTAAATTTTTCTACACATGACGAACAGGACTTCTTCTCTCGCTTAGCGTCGTGGGCGTTGAGGTCTCGATGGATTCTGAATGCGAAGATCAGCCAGTATCGGTGCCCTCGCAATGGATCGACTGAAAGGCAGGCGATCTGCAAGATGCTCCCAGAACACAAAGATCATTCACGATAGACTTTGACTCGATTCCGCTAGTGCCGACGTCGCGAAGCTCGCAGTCGTAAAGCCACGAATCTTCGCTACTTCGTACATATTCAGCTATGCTTGTCAAGATCTGGCAACAGGCTCTATACCACGGGACATCAGTCTTTCCTTCACTCGAGAAGAAGGACACCGCGCCTTGACATAGGCATCGGTCGTGCGTCCTGCTCAACTTTCTTCGTCGGTCTCACCAGCAGATGCGTCAGCGCTGCATCGGATGCCGAGCTGAACGCTCTACTACTGTTCATGTGGGTGGAGCTCGAAAGCCGAGAACAGCGTGCTTTCCCAAGTCCAAGAACAGCTCAGGACGATTGCACGCACAAAATGCATAGTGTTGTCCCTACGGCATCTATGACGCTGATTACATTTGTCGCATCGTGCCATTGTTCATTCTGCCATATTGATCAGCATAGGACGCGCAGCTGCAACAACGATATCCCTCTGGCTGTCAAGAAAGAGTAGCAGAAGAAAGACACCTGGTGCTTCCACTGCACGTCAAGAGGACATCATGCGAAGGATTTTTGAGTCAAGCTAACCTGTAGTTCCAGCTGCCACTGAAGGCGCGCTTCAAGCATGTGCGATCCCAATTACCGGAGGGCTTGGTGAGCGACAAGAACCTCTGCAAGTGCCACAACGCGCATTTCTCCTAGCGCTATTTCTTCCTGCATTGACTCAACATGAACTGACCGGCAGGCTAAGAAGAACTTGGTCTACCTATAGATATTTTGTGCCGACATGGTCAAGAACGACAAAAGCAAGTGAATCTACGGTACTCGGGATGAAGTTATCCAGAGGAATTTTATTTCATTAAGACCTAGAGCCTGAAAGTTTAACCTTAAAGGGATCCGCAAGACATGTCTCGCACTAAAGACCTTCAGAAGATTTGAACCTCAGCACCGAAAAATCGCAACGTAGTGAAACTAGAGCTTATAAATCGGTACAGTATCGTTACAGTCAATACAGAAGCTCTAGTTGTGCCAGTAATTTGTCATTTTATAGCTGTTCTGTAAGCGGAGAAAGAATTACTTCAACTTTCACTGAGAAAAGAAGGCAAGCAGCAAGCGAACAATTATCAGCAAAAGACCCACTGGACTCCGGCATCGTCTTGCTTAGTGGTTGTAATTATCTGTGGCAGGTAATTACCGGCGAAGTCATCAGATTATCAGACATTCATGGTTTGGTGGCAATAGACACCATATTTGGCTGGACTCAACAAGGCCTGCTAACAGAACTTTTTAGGCTGTGCAACTTATGTGATCAGCGGCTTGCGAGTAGATACAGCAGATGAGTAATCTGTAATAGAGATGCTGCACTGTCTACCCAAGCACCACCATACGGGCACAACTGCCTCCAGTGAAAGTCTCTTTGATAAAAAACTTTGGCAGGGGTAAGCAGACAATCAGCAGTCTGGGGGCCGACACTCCACAGATCTACGGTGAACAGACGACCGTGATCGGGGCGACGACCTCACCGAACGGCGCGTAACATGCGTGACGTTTGCGTCAACGACAAGGCCTTCTCTCCCTCCAGGGATAGCCCCGCCGCGGTTTTCTAGTGGCTAAGGTACTCGGCTGCTCACCCGCAGGTCGCGGGTTCGAATCCCGGCTGCGGCGGCTGCATTTCCGATGGAGGCGGAAATGTTGTAGGCCTGTGTGCTCAGATTTGGGTGCACGTTAAAGAACCCCAGGTGGTCTAAATTTCCGGAGCCCTCCACTACGGCGTCTCTCATAATCATATAGTGGTTTTGGGACGTTAAACCCCACATATCAATCAATCCCTCTAGGGATAATACAACACGATTTGAATACCACACGCTGAGAGAAACAGGGCAGCTGCCAGAACATCAACGCAGAATTTTCTGTCGATATCTTGTGGCCAGGAGCCGACCCTTTTGACGGACTACAAGGTTGTAACACAAAGTCCAAGGTAGGTGACTCTAGAATGAACCTCTAGAAATGGAAGAAGTGCCGTAAGAGGATATCCAGTTTCTCCCTACTATATGGGGACAAGCTGCGCGCCTGCTCGTCGAAAATTCAGTCTTTAATTATCCGGATCCCAGCTCACATGACATATCATCTTGACTGCAGGCTATCAGGAGTGATCCTCTCGCGAAGCTACGCTACCGTGCAGAGGCTACCGTATTGTCCTAGGGAGAAATGGAAAAATTCATTTTGAAGTATCTTGACATTCGCATGGGTGTAGTCAAACTTCAAACCGAAGTCGAATGGTAGACTTTGGCGTAACAGTTCAACACGGCCGGAAGAGTTGATATTTTCGTTCACTGTCTCGAGTAACGCTGACACATCCTGAACATGGTGGGCTATTGTGGTTGTGGTCTTATTCCACAAAAACACAAGCTGGCACTGTGCTTACGAGATCAACTAGACTTGCTTTGTGCTTCTTCTGAAGTGGGCAGGATATTAAAAGCATAATAAACGCAGCAGGCCACTGGTGAAGGGAAGGTAGTAGATCACGTTAGATAATGGCAACGATTGGTTTTGGCTGAGTTCTTCCGCTCCAGTTACCGTTTTAGTGTTTACACCCCCTAAATATCTCCGCACTGTAAGGAGAGACTCGAAACTCTACAAACAATCTTGCTTGTTAAACTCCTCTTCGCAGAAAGTAAAAACGCAGCATCATAAGTTTCCTTCTTCTCTTTTCGCGTCGCAGAGAAACTAAACGCACCGTGTATGCTTACGGTCTGCCTTTCTCAAAACAAGTTGCTTCCGCACCTAATTCTTCAAGTGGCTTTGGCCAGCACGCCTAATTACAATTCGGCTCACGGCGTAAGGGACATACAGACACTGCTAGCGCATAATTAAATCACCCTAAACCTAATCACGCCACTCCGTGCCCCAAAAAAGGCCAACAATTTACCCGCAAACTCTGGTGGATGCTGCATGACAGATAAATTGGCGACGTTATAAGGAGATTCTGTATCAATTTATTTTGGTAGCAGTCACTGTTCCTACGTTCAGCGGCAGTTCGTTCTTACTTGGGGAGGGGGGGGGGGGTATGAGCGTGGTCTTCTGTTGAAGAAAGGGCAGCTTGCCTGGTTCGTTAGTCAGACACGACAACTAACGCAATTATCGCGAAGAAGGAAGACACGGAAGCGTCATCTCAAGCTTTCCTGTCATTTGTGGATGTCTTCGTTTATAGCGCTTAACATGTTTGTTATACCACGTCCTAAACGTCAACTCATCAGCACGTGGTATTTTGACGTCTTCACTCTATTAATTCACAAAGATGTATTATTTATCGATTGATGAACAAGCGGAGCGTACAACATGTGCACACAATATTGAACGTCAAAAAAGGTACCCCTGCATTGTAGCTCGCGAGGAGCTGAAGTGTGTTGTTGCAGAGGAAGTTTACAGTAAATGAAGGCGAAACACTGATATGCCCCAAAACGCATATGGTGTCTGTCGGGGTAGATGGTGGTGGCGCAAACACGACTGATGCAAACAGTTACCATCGAAAGATGAAGCCGTGTTGTCATACAACGCGACGTCACGTGATGATGAAATCACATGACATTATCGCTTGCTCAAAGGTGGACCAGTCCTGAAGGCATTGCAGAACCACGTTTATACACGTGCCGTGGAATGTTGCAGCGTTATCGCTAGTGGCCACGTAAGTTTCAAAATAATCTGTAATGTTCACGTTGCGCTCGTAATCTAAACAAGGTGATCTACTACAGTGCCGGAGCTTCTCGAACGCTGCAGGTGTGGTTTGCGATGGACATTGCTTACAGTGTAACGGGGCGATAACAAAACTTGATGAATGAATGTGGCAATATCATATTTCCTTTTCCCGTAGGCAAGCCGGCAAGCAATATCAGCTGATGTAACGCCAACGTTTAGGCAGTGCAACCCAAGTTACAAGGTTCTTTCTGGACACGACTGTGCTCGAAGAGGGCGCATAATTTCGACTATAACGTCTGGGCGCGGATATAAGGGTCAACGCATTGCCATGTTATCTTACCGGTGTTGATAGGGGAGATACCTTGACTTACCATAGTGAGTGTTGGCACTTTAGTGTTGTGTCTGGGCCTCCCCTTTTTTGTCGAGCGCAAGCTACTTTGAGCCAATCACCTCCGGCTGACGTGGGATTTATGACACAATATTTCCCGTTCGTATCAATGTACGGCCATCATCTACACTTGTGTGTTTAGACATAGAACGGCCACTAGAGTAAAGAAATAAATGAACTGAGGAGTCATCCCAGTTTGTGAATACCAATGATTCGCGAAGCTGTTTAGCGCAGTACGCAGAAGGGGCATCAAATTTCCAACCGCAGCCGCTGGAATTCAATCTGAAAAACTTTTCAGAGTAACAGCAACGTATACTGGTAGCGTAACTTCCATAGAAGCCCGTATATGCAGTAGATCGCGGCTTGTTGCTGCCGTCGCCATCTACGTATGCAGGGGACAACGAACAGCTAACAAAAAATAAAAGAAATGAAGTATGACGTCTAAGGAAGCGTAACGTCGACATGGCGCGAAATGGAAAATTTTCTTTATTGCTGACATTTTACGCGCAGTTATAAACACGCAATTTTATGGTGCCTTATGGCTCTCTGGTTGTGTACGCGAGAGAAAATGAAGACCGACAAGAAAAATTGAGAAAGCAAGCCTGTTTTATTAGCCAAATATTGTACTTGCAATATACACCATGGTACTTCGCCGATAAATTGGGACAAATGTTTACGAACGCAATACCATAATAGTTCGAACACTCACGTTGCGACAATCGTGAAAAACCACTGCAGCGAGGCAGCAGCCTTGAAAAATATCAACTTGGCAACCGTAGAGCACAGTGTCTCATTTCTTAGTTTGTCGCATTCACCGTCATCCAAGGTGAGGGCATGCCACTCACACACAAGCGAAGGCATTCGGCGGTCACGGGAGCGCCTCAGTAATTCGGCTGAGTTCGTGACAGTTCGTGTTTACTTGTGAAGCAGCGCACGGCGATAAGCACGAAAAGAACGAAAGGGACACCGCTACACCCGCAACTACTTTATTTGACAGAAAGAACATGGTAATACACAACAGGAGTGTGTACCACATGCTACAATAAAGATCAGTTACAGTATGTCTTCCAAAAAAGCGTGCTTCACAGTCCCTTAAACTAATCGATGCTTCGCTAACGCAGTTATACTGTTCTTTTGGGATGTGGAATGCCTCAATAACGGCCCGTCACCTAATCCATGTGACTTGATAGTGTTTAAGTGTCAAAGAATCGTGGGGAGATGGGGATAAGGATTTTGAAAATAGGTATTTTGAAGAAAAGAAAACGAAACGTGCTTCAATACCGTATGCACACAACATATCACATAATTTGCCTTAATGTAGGTGGAAAATACGACCTGCATGCTTTCTTTTTTTTTGCGCCAAACAAACTCGCAAAATCGAGTGCCAGGCTGGATCGAAAGCAATCAGCAAATTATGATAGATTATGGTGCTCTGTTAGGTTTGTTTCTACATTTTTTTTTCAGTGTAGAACTGCGGTGGTATATCGTAAGCCCATGTCACGGGGAAACATGTAGTACGTAGATCGGCCAAACTGACCAGCAGTGCGTAAATAGAAGGCTTTTTGAGCACAAGAGAGGATTAGCAAGTAATGCTTGCTCTCACATTAGACGAACGTGTTTAGATTGTGACGGCTCCCCGCTGTTACCTGAGACAGGGATCAGGTGACCAGGAAAGCTATCGAGGCTATCCACATCGCAAAACGAAAAGATAGCTGCGTTATGCAAGCATCCAATTATTTAAGCGATTGGGAAGTGGGTGTGTTTTTTGGATATTATGCTGTAACTAATCGTGTTTGTAACACGTGGCACACTATCATGTTCTATATTGACCCTGTTCTATCTGCGAAATAAACAAGTTGCGAACACAGCGGTGTCCCTTTCCTTTTTTTTGGGGGGGGGGGGGCTTGTCTCCGTGTGCTACTTCATAAGTAAACATGAACTGTCACCAAGTCTCCCAACTTTCAACGTTATACTGAGCTGCTCCTGTGACCGCCGACTGCCTTCAGTCTACAAATTCTGTGAGCTAGTTCAACTCTGAAATGTCACGCCAGTTAATATGGGTGTCACAGAACGAGCGCTAAAAAAGAGCGCGCCACCAAATCCTTGCGACAACGGGCGGCAGCAACGCCGCGAGGTAAAAAGAAAAAAAAAGAATAAAGCAAACATCCAGGGCTCCCGGGCGCGCGCTCTCCCCGCAGAAGCACGGCTTCGCAGACGATCCTCCTCACCCCACATCGGCGGCCCAGCAAGCCCGCGATTTTTCTAGAACGAAGGAGGCGGGGTCAGACCGAGTGAATCATCCTCCGGAGAGGGCAGTCGAACCGTCTCGTGCCTCTCCCCAGCCTTCGCTGCGTATCGCGCCGACGAAATGACGAGAAACATCTGGAATGTCGCGCGCAAGGTATTTAACCGAGCAGCCGAGACGAGAAATCAGGAGGTGACGGAAGTTAACGCCGGAGCGCGTAGGGATTCCGCCGTGTAGTCGGCGAAGGTTTCGTTCGTAGTGACGAAGCAGGAGGAGACGGAAGTGAGCGCCAGAGTGCGTAGAGAGTCCGCCGTGTAGTCGGCGAAGTTTTTGGTCCGTAGGGACGGCTCGAGCTACAGGCAAGAGCGTGGGTTTACCGCTATCGAGCGAAGACGCGGGCAACAGCTGCGTGTGTGAAGCCGACGGATTTCCGGCGAAGAAGTTGAAGTTTGAAGAGTGGCCAATTGAAGACGGGAGGTTTCCTGGAAGAGAAACTTCGAGAGCTACGGAACGACAACAACGCTGGACTTTGAGTGAGTGATTCTCGGAAGAGTATCATCTAGACTTTGGTTCCAAGAACTTTGGACTGGATAGGTTTTCTATCTCTTTAGTCTTTAAGTGTCTTGGATGTTCAATGCATGCGACTGCATTGTAGTGCGTATCGTTGTCTGTGTCCGTAGTTTTGAGTGTGGCTGATTGTACCGTGTAGTACGTTGTTTGATTGGTGACGTATTGTATGTAACTATTGTGGAGTGTGCATTTTTATGTATTATTTTCGATCTGCCATTATTGAGAATATAATTTGTTTGTTTATCAACTCTCGGCTCTGTCTTGTTCTTTGGGCCACAGCCGGCGTCCGCTGGCGCGCCAAAAAAGACCACTTCTAAATTGTCCACGCTTTCGTGGTGCGGTTCGGGGAGCCGATACTTCGGCTCTTGG
The DNA here is from genome assembly GCF_013339725.1 of Rhipicephalus microplus. NCBI lineage: Eukaryota > Metazoa > Arthropoda > Arachnida > Ixodida > Ixodidae > Rhipicephalus > Rhipicephalus microplus. The sequence goes on along the minus strand of NC_051167.1, from coordinate 132,348,403 downwards.
AATTAGCCCGGCGATCGCCTCCCTAATAACGGGACAGGTGTGACAATTAATCTGGCGTCCGCGAATCAGGACCTTTTGGTGCACAGTGTGTCCAAGGTAGTGAGAAAGAGCCTCGAGTTGTTGATAGTGCTATCGGAACGATTTTGTGTGTTGTTCAGTGTTCTCGTTAACGAGTGCAGGGGAGTGTTCCGATAGACTTATTTAGGCAGATACTTTTTGCACGCGGCAAGGTTTTAGTTGCGAGTTGCGAGACACAATGGATCTCGAAAAGTTAGTTGCTCTTGGTGAAAAGATGGGTCTTTCTGGCGTCGAACTACGGAAGTGGGTCACCCAGAAGGAAAAAGAAGAAAAAGAGAGAGCCAAAGAAGAAAAAGCAGCCGAGCTGGAAAAAGAGAGGTTGGCGGTCGAAAGAGCCAAAGCGGAAAAAGAAGCTGAGGTGGAGAGAGAGAGGTTGGCGGCAGAGAGGGCCAAGGAAGAAAAGGCAGCTGAGTTGGAGAGAGAAAGGCTGGCCGCTGAAAGGGCGAGAAAAGAAAGAGAAGCAAAGGAGCGACAGCTGAAAGAAGAAAGAGAGGCAAAAGAGCGACAGCTGAAGGAAGAACGAGAGCAGCAATTGAAGTTGGAGCTGGAGCGAGAAAAGTTGGCAGCCGAAAGGGCGAGAGAAGAAAGAGAGGCAAAAGAGCGCCAGCTGAAAGAAGAAAGAGAGGAAAGGGAGCGGCAGCGGCAGCACGAGATGGAACTCGAGCGGCTCCGTTTGCAACAGCGAAGTGAAACTCCCGTCCAAGCTAGAGTTGAAAGCAGCGAACGGGAAGATCACGGCTTCCGCTTGAACCCAAGCAAGCTGCTCGTAGCGTTTGATGAAAGGAAGGACGACCTTGACGCGTACCTTCACCGATTTGAGACGATTGCGAGGAGCCAGAATTGGCCGGAACAGCAATGGGCAACTGCTTTGAGTACTTGCTTGAGTGGTGAAGCGCTCAGTGTGTACGGTAGGCTGACGCCGACCGATGCAGCCAACTACGCAAAGGTGAAAGCTGCTTTGCTGAAGCGATTTAGATTTACCGTAGAAGGATTCCGGGACAGATTTCGGACAGGAAAGCCAGCTGATGGTGAGACGGCTACGCAGTATGCCGCCAGACTTTGTCATTATTTCGACAGATGGATTGAACTTTCCGGGACAGCGCCGGAGTACGATGAGCTTAGAGAGCTGCTAATTAGAGAACAATTTCTTACTAGTTGCCACCCAAGCCTGTCACTGTACTTGAAAGAGAGGAAGGCTGACTCACTTGAAGACATGCTTGAATTGGCTGATCAATTCTTGGAAGCGCAAGGTGGCACTAATTTGGCCAAGGTCAAGAAGGAGAGTCCCGATGATACGAAGAAATTGGCTCCCGAAGAAAAGAAGCGTGCACCAGAGAGCATTCCGCGATGTTTTCTGTGCAACCGAGTGGGTCATCGCGCGAAAAACTGTCGAACGATCTTTACGAGCCCTACGGCAGTAAAATGTTTCAAGTGTGGTCAGACTGGGCACAAAGCAGACGCATGTCGAAACGGAGTGAGTCAAACTCACCAGGTATCCTGTGTGCAAGCGGCACCGAAATCTGATAATAATGCCGTCACCGATGGATTCGTAGAGTTGAAGAATGGGGAGAAAATTCCTATTGTTGGTGCTGTAATGTCAAAGCAGTCGACCAGTGTTACGATGCGAATGCCAACACTGCCTGGAAAGGTTGCGGGCAAAAAGATTACGGTGTTAAGAGATACCGGCAGTTCCACTGTTATCGTGCGGAGAAATTTGGTACGGGAAAGTGAGTTGACAGGCAGAACGAAACCGGTTTGCCTAATTGACCGTACGGTTCGGATGCTTCCCGAAGCAGAAATTGAGGTTGAAACCCCGTACTTCAGCGGGAAGGTTACTGCTTTATGCATGACGACCCCCCTGTATGACCTTGTCATCGGAAACATCGACGGGGCGCGAGGGCCAAGTGATCCAGAATGTTTGGGAGAAGACCCGAAGATAGAGCCCTCGCCAACACAGCGGCCGCGAGATACAGTGGAGGAACATCCCGTGACGGATCTCACTAGAGCCCAAGGTGAAGCTGCGGCGCAAGAGACAGCGAAGGAGAAGACGATCGTGTCGAATAAGTTCACGGGCCGAGCAACTGGACTTACGTCGGCACGACCTCAACCGACCGACAGTGTAAAGGAGACGGAGTTGGCCAGCCGGGCAAAGTGTAGAGGCATGATCAAGCGGGTAAATAAACAGACAGGACCCGTCGAATGTAATGACGCGTTAACGGTGTCGGAAGAGACAACGATGGCTGAGACGACGCCTCAGATATCGTCGTTGGAAAGGGCTCGCCGAAAAAGAACGTGGAAGCACAAGAAGAGATCGAGCGAGCACCGCAAAAAGGGGTGCAAGCGCTGTTCGAAGTACTCAAGATAGGTGCTGAGGTGGAATCAGAATGTGTTCAGCAGGGCTGAGTGACATATGTTGTGTTAATGTTCTTGTTATCCTGTGTCTCAAGTGTATGTCGAGTGAGTCAGTGTTCTGTGCGATGGTGTGATGTATAGTGTTGTATAATTGTTGGATATACAGAACTTTGTACGTTTGTATTGTTTAGAATGTGTGATGAAGTGTTGTAGGCATGTACCTGTGGCTATATTTCATGTGTTGTGGAATTGAACTACAATGTACGATTGTATTGAGTGATATATTGTGAATGTGAAGTGTCATGAGCGACGGATTGTGTTACAGTCTGTGAGAATGTGTGGTGACTGTTCGCGCTCGTTTGTGTGGTTTTGAATATTATGAGATAATATTCTTAAAGTGGGGGGCAGTGTCACAGAACGAGCGCTAAAAAAGAGCGCGCCACCAAATCCTTGCGACAACGGGCGGCAGAAACGCCGCGAGGTAAAAAGAAAAAAAAAGAAGAAAGCAAACATCCAGGGCTCCCGGGCGCGCGCTCTCCCCGCAGAAGCGTGGCGTCGCAGACGAACCTCCTCACCCCGCATCGGCGGCCCAGCAAGCCCGCGATTTTTCTAGAACGAAGGAGGCGGGGTCAGACCGAGTGAATCATCCTCCGGAGAGGGCAGTCGAACCGTCTCGTGCCTCTCCCCAGCCTTCGCTGCGTATCGCGCCGACGAAATGACGAGAAACATCTGGAATGTCGCGCGCAAGGTATTTAACCGAGCAGCCGAGACGAGAAATCAGGAGGTGACGGAAGTTAACGCCGGAGCGCGTAGGGATTCCGCCGTGTAGTCGGCGAAGGTTTCGTTCGTAGTGACGAAGCAGGAGGAGACGGAAGTGAGCGCCAGAGTGCGTAGAAAGTCCGCCGTGTAGTCGGCGAAGTTTTTGGTCCGTAGGGACGGCTCGAGCTACAGGCAAGAGCGTGGGTTTACCGCTATCGAGCGAAGACGCGGGCAACAGCTGCGTGTGTGAAGCCGACGGATTTCCGGCGAAGAAGTTGAAGTTTGAAGAGTGGCCAATTGAAGACGGGAGGTTTCCTGGAAGAGAAACTTCGAGAGCTACGGAACGACAACAACGCTGGACTTTGAGTGAGTGATTCTCGGAAGAGTATCATCTAGACTTTGGTTCCAAGAACTTTGGACTGGATAGGTTTTCTATCTCTTTAGTCTTTAAGTGTCTTGGATGTTCAATGCATGCGACTGCATTGTAGTGCGTATCGTTGTCTGTGTCCGTAGTTTGAGTGTGGCTGATTGTACCGTGTAGTACGTTGTTTGATTGGTGACGTATTGTATGTAACTATTGTGGAGTGTGCATTTTTATGTATTATTTTCGATCTGCCATTATTGAGAATATAATTTGTTTGTTTATCAACTCTCGGCTCTGTCTTGTTCTTTGGGCCACAGCCGGCGTCCGCTGGCGCGCCAAAAAGGACCACTTCTAAATTGTCCACGCTTTCGTGGTGCGGTTCGGGGAGCCGACACTTCGGCTCTTGGAATTAGCCCGGCGATCGCCTCCCTAATAACGGGACAGGTGTGACAATGGGCAAATGAATAAACTACGAAAGGTACGCACAAAACCACCATGCAGGCAAAAGTGAGCTTTGGCTCGTTGACCAGCGGAAATTCGTCGAAATAAACACAAGTTCTGGGAGCAGATTGCTTTTATACGCCCCCCTCCACCCCCACCCCCCTATATGGCCCTCCATCGAAAAATGAGGTGATCAACCATTTAGCCAAGTGTCAGACAAACTGTAAATTTATAGTTACCTTGACACATATAAAACTACTATTTGACAAAGAAACACCCCCGTATTCTAGAACGTCCCTTCACTCAATGCTCCGTCTTCACTTGAGAAAGCCGATGGGAGCGCCGTCTCTAGTCACGACAAGTCACTGCACATTAGCGATAATCTGCTGCGATTCTTGAGCAGGGCAGCGCTATTTTCAGCCTAGCGGTGGCGCAGTGCTCAACTCTGTACTTCTTCCTGTTTTAAACAGCATGACGTCACCGTGGGCACCCCGCCCACCATACCCTCTCTCAAAGCAAGAGTTGGTTGGTAAGAAAGTTCCGCCAGCGGCATCTTTCTGCATAGCAGAGCGGCGTGTCTGCATTCCTTCGACAGAAATTTCTACATTTATATGTTTCAAAGTCACAGCTTTTGAAAGAATGGGGTGGCGGAAGGGTAACTGCTCATAGTATGGAAATTCGCTCGTCGTAGTTGAATGGATGCAGGAACTTTATTTAGAGTACTGACAGATGCGACTAGCCCACAGTGGGCTGCACCCACGAAATGGGCAGTCATAAAAAATGTGACATTTTTCGAAAGTGAACGCTTTGAATGTACACGGTGACTGGCAGGCTTTGAGAAGTATTTGCATGGCATGGATGTAAGAATATTCAATTTCCACCGTGGCATGTGCAATGAAGTTTTAAACGAGGTACAACATTGACGGCAGCATGGTTTTGAGCTCCTGTGCGCGACGTCACGGATAAGATTCTCCCTCATTGTGCAAAAGTCTAATTTGAGATGAATAGAAAAAAAACACTTCCTCCGTGCGTTAGGCTTAGATTAAGATATCCCCGTGAAAATTAAAGTGAAATTCTGCCATCTTGATAACCAACTGGCCCGAGACAAATGTTTATTGAAATTCTGCCGCTGCGTTTCTCAATAACCCAGTGAAAACTCATGTGATGTAAAACCCAAGAACTTCATAATATATATGATATCATCTGGCACAGTTACCTTGCTGCATTTGACGCCTATAACGTGTTTTCGTACCTATATTGCTCCTTTAGGCCTGGCACACAAGCTTATAATGCGCATTGTCACTTCATAAGAATGACCCTGCCGCGGTGGTCTAGCGGCTTAAGTACTCGGCTGCTGACCCGCAGGTCACAGGATCGAATCCCGGCTGTGGCGACTGCATTTTCGATGGAGGCGGAAACGTTGTAGGCCCGTGTTCTCAGATTTGGGTGCATGTTAAAGAACCCCAGGTGGTCGCAATTTCCGGAATCCTCCACTACGCCGTCTCTCATAATCATATGGTGGTTTTAGGATGGTAAACCCAACATATCAATCAATGAATCTTCATAAGGATCAAGCCGTAAAAGTGCAAAGTAAATAAGAAACGAAAATCTCCGCTGTTCTATTAACACGTATCAGGTATCCGAGAAAAATTCGGCAGATCCCACGTACCTGGGAATCAACGGTACGCGAAGCATGCGGAGGGAAGCTGATCGTGTTGCAATTTTTTCATTGGGTGACACTTCATGAAATGGCGCTAAATATATGTACAAATGTTGCACGCACAGACATAGGTTGAAGAGTTGCAGGTGTTTATAAAACCAGTTGTTTGCACTTGCGCAGCGATGCCAACTGGAACATGCGTATTAGCAACACCAGAAGCTGATATTGTAACGGTAGGATGAGAACGACGAAGAAGACAAAGAGGAGGACGATGTTGTCAGATCTGTGAGCCAACTGGGCGCCATCTTGTCCACCACCGAGTTTATTCCTCGTTTTATAAAGTAAAGTTATTCTCCCGTAACATCATTGGTGGGAGGTGCGGGGTACTCACTTCACGCAAAACGGAGCTTCGTAGCGGGCGCCTAGTGGTCTCCCCCATGGCGACTGCAGTCAACAATGCCGACCCTGCCCCGTCTACCGTGCCTTCTCCAACTACGTCCGTGCTTTCTCCAACTGGACCGTCAACCCTCATCTTGGAGCCCCCGAGAGATCCAGGTACCTTTTCTGGCACTGGTGGCATTGACGTAGAAGCCTGGCTGAAGTCATACGAACGAGTGGGTGTACGTATGCGATGGGATCCAACGCTCATGCTGGCCAACGTGATTTTTTATCTCAGAGGTACCGCAAAGGTCTGGTACGAGACGCACGAGGAAGAACTGACTAGCTGGGAGTTATGCAAGCAAAAGCTCCGGGAGCTATTTGGCAGGCCTGTGGGAAGTCAACGCGCCGCCCAAAACGAGCTCGCACGTCGAGTTCAGACGTGCACCGAATCATACCTCACGTACATTCAGGACGTGCTCGCTTTGTGCCGCAAGGTAGACTCGCAGATGTCCGAAGCCGATAAGGTTGGCCATATTATTAAGGGCATAGCAGATGACGCCTTTCACCTTCTTGTGTTCAAGAATTCATCTACGGTCCACGACATTATTTCTGAATGCCGGCGCTTTGAAGAAGCGAAGAGCCGCCGTGTTCTCCACCAGTTTGCCCGGCTTCCAAACACGGCTGCAACGTCCACATGCGAAGACCCTCGCCTGCCTTCTACGGAAAGTCCCGGTGACGTTGTCCGTATTGTCCGTCGGGAAATAGAAGCCGCAGCTCCACTCGTGTCAGCTTCCCCCAACTCCGAAAGCTATCACGCCACCGTCTCTCTCATACAGACCGTCGTGAGGCAAGAACTGGCCAACGCCGGCTTAAACGTCTGCTCCATTCATCGTCCAGACTACGCCACACCAAATCCACCCGTGACTGTCCCGCCCAACCGACGTTTTTCTGCCAGCCCACATTATCGCGACCCGGCGGTATGGCGCACCCCAGACGACCGGCCGATATGCTTCAATTGCGGTCGTATAGGCCACATTTCGCGTCACTGCCGTGCTTGGCCCAGCTCTGCTCCGTGGCCTCACCCTCCGCCCCATCGCCCACCTGTCTGGAATTCACGCTCATCACCGAAAACAGAGCCGCTAACGCCTGAGAATTCCTCGCGCCCCCGATCCAGCCGCTCCCCCTCGCCACAACGCCGTTTCTCCCGCTCGCCCCCATCTCGCCGATCGCCGTCCCCAAGCTCGTTCCGGCGTTCACCTCCGGAAAACTGACGGGAGCAGCTCTTGGAGGTGATGCTGCAATACCGACCCGATCCCAAAATCCTCTACTGACCTTGCCCGCACATCAGAACCTTATCAATGTTGACGTCGACGGTGTACCTACTACAGCCCTCATTGACACTGGCGCACACGTGTCTATCATGAACGCTGACCTTAGAGCACGGCTGAAGAAAGTCCTTACTCCTGGCCCAACTCCTGTGGTCCGAACGGCCGATGGTGGAAAAGTCGCCGTAATTGGTGTGTGCTCAGCTCGCGTCAGCGTCGCCGGACACCACACATCAGTTCTGTTTTATGTTTTAGAACACTGCCCTAATGACATAATTTTGGGCCAAGACTTTTTGTCTGAACATTCGGCCTTGATAGACTGCTCTGCCGGTATAGTGCAACTCGCTCTACCTAATGTTGTTGATCCTCCAAGTTGCCCTCCAAGTCGGCTTTGTTCTACAGAACACCTGCGTCTCCCTCAACGAACAGTAGCTTACATAGGCGTCTCCCCTGTTCCACCTGTCCCAGACGGTGTTTATATTGTGTCCCCCAATGTTGACGTCCTGCTTTCGCACAACGTTGCGTTTCCTCACACCGTCATCACTATTACGGCCAATGCATCCTGCCTACCCTTAGTGAATTTTTCACTATGTACACAAGTCCTCCCTCGTGGTATATCTCTAGCCGAGATCGTGCCGGCGGCAGAGTGCCATATTTGCACTCTAAGTTATGACAGCATCCCGAGTGCCGAAAAAACTTCGTCTACTCCTCCATCAGACCAAAGTGTGTTAACCAAGATGATTGCCCCCGACTTGCCGAAAGAACAAGCTAACGACCTGCGTTCCCTGCTTGCATCTTTTTGGGACATCTTCGACCTTGGCGACCGCCCACTCGGCCAGACGTCCGTTGTTAAGCACCGGATTGATACAGGCGATACGAGTCCAATCCATCGGAGACCCTACCGTGTTTCCCATGCAGAGCGGCGCATCATCCAACAGGAGGTCGACAAAATGCTTTCTCGGAATATCATCGAGCCTTCATGCAGTCCCTGGGCGTCCCCTGTTGTACTTGTAAAGAAGAAGGACAACAGCTGGAGATTTTGCGTCGATTATCGCCATTTAAACAAAATAACGAAGAAGGACGTCTACCCTTTACCACGCATAGACGATGCCCTGGATTGCCTTCACGGCGCAAAATATTTTTCCTCCATTGACCTCCGCTCTGGGTACTGGCAGATTGCCGTTGATGACATGGACCGTGAGAAAACGGCGTTTATCACTCCCGACGGCCTTTACGAGTTTAAAGTGATGCCATTCGGTTTATGTAATGCGCCCGCCACATTCGAACGTATGATGGACGCTCTGTTGCACGGCTTCAAGTGGTCCATCTGCCTGTGCTACCTGGACGACGTTATCGTTTTTTCGCCTTCTTTTGCGACGCACCTTGAAAGGCTATCGAAAATCTTATCTGTCTTTCGTAAGGCGGGCCTGCAACTCAATTCGGCAAAGTGCCACTTCGGCCGTCGTGAAATTTCTGTCCTCGGACACCTCGTTGATTCCGTGGGGGTTCGCCCTGATCAAGATAAAATACGCGCAGTAAGAGATTTCCCTGTACCAACCTGTACCAAAGACGTTCGCAGTTTCGTTGGCCTCTGTTCTTACTTCCGCCGCTTTGTTAAAAACTTCGCCGACGTAGCACGCCCTCTCACTCAACTTCTCAAAAAAGACGCTGGCTTCATTTGGGGCCCTGAGCAAGCAGATGCGTTTCAAAATCTAGTGTGTCTGCTTACGTCTCCGCCTATCCTCGCCCACTTTGATATTTCATCTCCAACAGAAGTTCGTACAGACGCAAGTGGCTATGGCATCGGTGCAGTCCTCGCCCAGAAACAACAAGGACGAGACCGTGTTGTTGCTTATGCCAGCCGCCTTCTTTCGCCTGCTGAAAGAAAATATTCAATAACCGAACGGGAATGTTTGGCACTTGTTTGGGCAGTCGGTAAATTTCGTCCCTATTTGTACGGCCGGCCATTCACAGTAATCACAGATCACCACGCCTTGTGCTGGCTTTCGTCCCTTAAAGACCCTTCAGGCCGTCTTGGCCGTTGGGCGCTGCGCCTTCAAGAATTTGATTACTCAGTCCTGTATAAAACCGGCCGCCTGCATCAAGATGCGGACTGCTTGTCCCGGTATCCTGTCGACCCTCCAGACGGTGACTCCTCTAAAACCACCCTTCCTATCGACGTTTTCTCTCTATCCGCGTTTCATGACATTGGAATCGAGCAGCGACGAGATACTTTCTTGGACGGTATTATCCGAAGGCTCACATCGGTGAGGCCCGACCCTTCCCTTCGAATGTTTGAAATACATGATGGTGTATTGTACCGTTGCAATATGCGTCCTGACGGCCCCGAAAGACTACTCGTCGTTCCCATTCAATTGCGTCACACTGTTCTCGCCCAGCTTCATGATGCACCTACAGCGGGTCACCTCGGCGTGTCACGGACCTACGACAGAGTTCGCCGGCGCTTCTTCTGGCCTGGCATGTACCGCGACGTCTGCCGTTATATTGCAGCCTGCGACCCTTGTCAACGACGGAAAAAACCAAATGCCCCTCCGGCCGGACGTCTTCAGCCACTGCACATCCCACAAGACCCATTCTACCGTGTTGGCGTGGACCTGCTTGGCCCTTTTCCTACGTCAGCTGCGGGTAATCGGTGGATTGCAGTAGCAACCGATTATGCTACCCGATACGCGATCACACGGGCCCTTCCAACCAGCTGTGCAACTGACGTGGCCGATTTCCTTTTGGAGGACGTCATCTTACATCATGGCGCCCCTCGACAACTCCTTACCGACCGAGGCAGCTACTTCCTTTCCAAAGTGGTTGATGACCTCCTCCGCTCCTGCGCCACTAAGCACAAGCTCTCGACTGCTTACCATCCACAAACAAATGGTCTAACGGAGCGCCTCAATCGCACTCTCACCGACATGCTCTCCATGTATGTCTCCGCCGATCACCGCGACTGGGACACTACGTTACCGTTTGTAACATTCGCGTACAATTCTTCCAGACACGACACCGCTGGGTTCTCTCCTTTTTTTCTGTTGTTCGGCCGTGACCCTGCGCTACCTTTCGACACCCTCCTGCCGGCCGCACTAAATGACAAGTCTCAGTACGCTCGTGATGCAATAATGAAGGCCCAAGCGGCACGCCAAGTTGCTCGACGACGCTTACTGGACTCCCAGGACAATCAGAAGAGCGTATACGACGCCCGCCATCGTGACGTCCACTTCACACCCGGAGATCTCGTTCTGTTATGGTTCCCCTCGCGCCGCGTTGGACTTTCGGAGAAGTTACTCCCACGCTATTCAGGTCCCTACCGTATCTTACGCCAAGTAACTGACGTCACATACGAAATCACCCCTACGGACCCCGCCATCCTTCACCCTCACACTGACGTAGTGCATGTTACGCGACTCAAACCGTATTACTCCAGTGCCTCCTGATTAGCACCGGGTCGGTGCTCCAGCCGCCGGGGAAATCATGTAACGGTAGGATGAGAACGACGAAGAAGACAAAGAGGAGGACGATGTTGTCAGATCTGTGAGCCAACTGGGCGCCATCTTGTCCACCACCGAGTTTATTCCTCGTTTTATAAAGTAAAGTTATTCTCCCGTAACAATATAAAGCACTGATGCTCGCGAGAATGCTGGCCCTGAATACTGCGACATATATCAACTTCAGCGCATGGCAACTAACCACAATTGACGTTAACCCGACGTGACGGCTGTATCAAAGGAGCACATATCTATTGTTCATAAAATTGGGTAGGCAGCACTGCAACCACTATTGATGTTTCACGATGATAAGTGTCTATTTGAAAAGTAGTTCCGAGACGTGGTGTAGCTCTTTCGCAAAATGCTTCAATGACACGCAGAATGATTGGGTTCGATTCAAGCTGCGACCTTGAAATTTATTTTTTGCATTCGTCGGGTCGACGCTATCGATGTCCAGTATTTATTGACGCTCGCGCGTTAAAATTGCCCATATGTATTCTCGTCGTTCCTGGGTTGATACTAAGTGTCTATCACCCGTGGCACATACCCGCCTACCAGCGGCACATACCCGCCCCTGGGTATGTGCCACTGCCTGGCGGGAAGTGTTTGACGACCTACGCGACGGGATTGGGACATTATTCATGTCTTGACCAGCGCGTCATATTCGTCAAACTATCTTACCCTCACGTGCTAATTTTGGTTCACGCCACGTTAAGGGGGTGACCACGAGAGAACCCAAACGTAAGCACCTAGATAGATAGATAGATAGATAGATAGATAGATAGATAGATAGATAGATAGATAGATAGATAGATAGATAGATAGATAGATAGATAGATAGATAGATAGATAGATAGATAGATAGATAGATAGATAGATAGATAGATAGATTGAAGTTCCATCGACAACCCGTTACTGCAACCGGCCCACAAAGAATACCAGTGTTTTCGCAGACAGGACGCATCGCGTTATTTACACTGCACACACCACGCACAATACTCCCAGTTTCACCGTCCGTAAAGGTGCACCAATATTGTCGATGCCTATCTACGCACACTACACGTCACAGTCAGCACTGCATATTTTCGGAGACGATGCCGCTGTTCCTCGCACAGGCCGCCACGTGTGTTCACTTCTCCGAGATAAACAGCCAGCCAGCGTGGAAAATATTTCAACACGCATTTTACTACACACTTAGGTGTTCTCTGACACATACCGCAGCTAATGTTGCCACTGTGAGATGAAGATTAGGCTTCCAAAAAGAAAAAAAAAGCTTGCCCCAAGCACCGAGCGACTGCACCCCACTTAGCCGCAGGCGGGAGTGTTTTGCCACCCGCCGCCTTGCACGTGCACCGGTGACGTCACACTGTGACGTATCCCAGTAGAGGTCTTTTATACTGAGCTTTCAGTTTGCGTTATTTCACCCCTCCTCACAAAATCGGGCTTCATTCGTCGGTGGGCGTTGATGCCTGTGGCAAAAGGTTTTCGACACCTTTCGTTCCCAGTTTCACGACCCATATAATTTGACAACGGTAACAGCGCAGAACAAAACAGCCAGGCTGAAAGTAATGGAAAGGACACGACACGCACAAGCACCTGTTGTGTGTGCCGTTCCATCTCCTCTCAGTCCGGTTTCGCTGTGCGCTGCAACGCTGAAGTGCGAACCGATAGCGACTCGTCCAAATTGCCATCTTAGCACTCGACCGTGTGTTCAGACAGACACTTCCGAATATTACGCCTGCTCTTCTTCCGTTCTGCGTTTGAGCACCACGCACTTCTTTTTTTTTTGCATGTGTGACATCGTCGTGCCGGTATCCATTGACGCATGCGCTTCGTGCGAGATGTGTATTGGTGATTGCCGCCCGTGTCTTCTCTTAACTTTCACCAACGCCTCTTTGATCTCTTTCTTGAAATGCCAGTGCAAATGTGTGCGTCTCAACGGGAGCCGTCAGTCCGTCTTACTTAAGAAACCGCTCGTGACATATCACTCTATGGTCGTGATGTGACACTACATGATGGGCACGGCGCTGCTTGCGCCCCATGCAATTGCACCCGAGCGCTTTCCCCCGGAGATGCAATAGACGTGTTCCTCCAATATCACAATGTCGAATGTCATACGTCTGTGAGATTTGTTCCATCATGCTCCTTCTTTGTGGCTCGAAGCAATGCCGCCGCCGCGTCACAGAGCAGCGCATGCAGGATCGTTGTAGTGACGCTTTCCCGTTGGTTGTCCGCGTAGCGGCCAAGAATGACGACATGCTATCTCAAAACACCGTATCTTTTACAGAGCCAGCGTGACGGCCAACATTGCGCACACGAGGAACGAAAGATGCCACACCACGGGTACACGACTGAAAAAAAAAAAATTACCTCATGTCCCTTCCTTCGAGATTCACTGCATGAGGCCCTCTCTTCCACATGACCGCAAACCACACGCGAAAGCTAGATGAGCGAGATCAGGAAAGGGCTCGATGAAAGGGCGGTCGACGGCTGGATCTGGCACATCTGTCTGGCATTGACAAAATCGAGGAGACGTTGCTTTCACTTTTAGTGGAACTGTGGGAAGCAGTGGGATGTGCCAAATTCGTGGGGCACTTACGCTTGTGTTCATAGCCCGCCTGATGTTCTGCAGCTTTCGTGGGACAGCGGGGAGTGAAAGCGTTTGCCTGATTACTCACTCACCTACGTCGATGCTCACCGACGAATTCACCCCTTTTACGTCACCTCAAGCTCCAACTGCCAGTGGTAATTGCAGTAAGCTTGCTGGGGGCAATGCATTGTTTGTAAGCTTAGATAAGCCGTTAAGAGCCGAGCTCTCGTCGTAGGCTGGTGAAAACACCTAATATAGTGAAACGTTTCCTCTATTTTGTCTGTTTTCTTTTCAGCTTAATGAGCTGCCCTTTCAAATAACATATACTTTATTTGGGATCAAAACAAGAGCTTCAGTTTAGTACGAGGAAGACTGAAGTCGTGTGTAAAGCCTCAGAAAGACCAGGGAAATGGCCCTCATGTTCACCCCTGTAAGTTCTGAGAACATTCGGGATGGTGGCTTGCTCCGAGAGCGCGAAAGCGTGCTTGTCCCTAGGTCTGGGCACGAAAACATCAGTGTGCCACGTCTACTTCTGTTACGGAAGTGTCACGTACTTGTAATTGCTATTGAAATGCACTCGTCTATCGATTTTGTACTTAGTCCTAGGAAGTGATTTGATTGCGAAACCGAAACGCTTTCTTCCCTTCGAAAAAACTATGACTCTCCAGACAGGATGGGAACACAGACCATATAGGAGTGCCCACCCAACCTCCATCTCTAATCGTCGGACAGGGGCCCAGAGTTTCCCTCCCACCTTTACTCACTCACACATTCCAGTCATTCTTCTTGCGCAGGTTGAAGGCCATGTAGGTTTTTGACAATGTCTAGCGAGAACATTGACGTCACATTGAAAACAACTGTTCATTCCCCACCGCTCCACGGAACTCTGGGTCCCAAATGAGATCACTCTCAGATGAACCTCGTCGCTTCATTTTCGAGAAAAACACATTTTGATACGACGTTCGGTCGAGGACCAAACTGCATACGATGGGCTGCTAACAATTATTTTTATTTCAGCGAGGTAATGTTTGGAAACACAATGCCTGCTAGCACATGCGCATCGACACGGGAACGTCAGTGAAAAATACGCGAAATAGAACCTAATGCAATGATAAAGAAAGGGAGAGAGCGTGCTTTCAACACAGTTTGTGCAATTAATAAAGGACAATTTTAAACAGCACGGAATATTGTCAAGCAATAACATAAAACAATGACAGATACACGTGACCTATAGGGTACATTATATAAAAAACTAATGCCTTCAGTACTAAGTAATAACGACGCTGTACTAACGCACGTGTCACCTTTTCTATAAATGGCGTAAGCTGGAATCCCTGCCCTCGTCACACAAGCGCTTCTTCCCTTTTGTTATGCAAAACCGTAGAGTTTAACGCTATAGAACTAAAAGGATATCTGGCCCTGTAATCTTTGAACCACCGTAATAATGATGGGAAGTGCAGGCTTCTTGATAGACTGAATTAGCTAGCGAACTGTCTACGAGTCTTTTAGGGGCAAAGATCTTTAGGGTGTAGGCTAGTCCCGCGTCAGCGTACTAGCCACCGCTAGTTCTCGAAGCACGCACTAGATGGCGCCGTGGCGCTCGCTCCACTCCGATGCGTGCTCTCGTGTGATATGAGACCGCGTTCGCTCTTGCTTTAAAGATATGTTCGCTCTTGGCGCGCTTCCTCTTTCAGCGGCAGTCTGCGTGCTTCGAGTATGAGAGACTAAGAGAAGGTGGCGGAGTGGAGGACTCGGAAAACGGCTGCAGTGCGTGCCCGTTTTCTTTATATGATGATCGACTGGACATTTTTTATGGAAGATTCACGAGTTCCCGATGTACATTCGGAGCTTCGCCGACTCATCATAAATAACTACGTGACTATGCTGTGATTTTTTGTTTCACACTTTCACTTACGTTATGCGCTCAGCATGGATTGTGGATGACGTGCAAACCACTCACCTAGGGGTGCCTCTGCAGTTAAAACAGACTAGGTCCCTTGATTTGCTGCAAACTTACGGTTTCGTGCCTTGTATATGATAATTTTAGCAGAGAGTCATATGCACACCAGTCCGCATAGGTGTTGCGTCGCATGCCCGTTCACAAAATTGCACTGCTGAATTTTTTTCAGGGTGCGGAACACCTTATAGGCAAGGTTTGTCGGCGTCTCTTGTCGTCACCGTGTGTCATGCATTGTCCATCGTAAAAACATACATGCGCCAAGTACTGCTGACTGGGTGGGTTAGTGCATAATAAAATGATATTGCTTTAGCGCAGCTCAGTTTGAGCGTGAACGAAACATATTATGCAGTCAAAAAGGGGAAAAAACAGATGATAGTGTGAGCGCTAACTTCCAGCTTTTTCGTCCTCTGTAGCTGCGCTAAAGCAATATCATTTTATATATGCGCCACGATGGGCAACTTTCGCCCCGAATCCACTAAAATGAAGGCAACAGACAGCCTAAAAAAAGTAGCAACACCCTTGCCTATATGCCGTACCCTACAAGCTTTCCCTGCTGCACCTTTTCGTGCTCCTCATTTTCTTCGCCCTTGTCCCGTGCGTGTTTGTTTCAAGATGATGCCGTAAGGAACTGATACGGGACATGTAAGTATGAACAAGAAGAGGCACCGTAGGCTGCATTCCGACGCAGTTTTCTGTAGCGACGTGAGTGGAACGAAGACACCTTTTTTGCATGTGCGATTTATTTCTCAAGACACTGTTCGCTGCCCCCTTCACCAGATTTCACGTTAGAGGAGTTCAAACCCCCACAACCTCGGTGGTTCTCCTCTCATTGATTGATTGATTGATTGATTGATTGATTGATTGATTGATTGATATTTGGGGTTTAACATCGCAAAACCACCATATGATTATGAGAGACGCCGTAGTGGAGGGCTCCCGAAATTTAGACCACCTGGGGTTCTTTAACGTGCACCCTAATCTGAGCACACGGGCCTACAGCACTTCCGCCTCCATCGGGAATGCAGCCACCGCAGCCGGGATTCGAACCTGCGACCTGTGGGTCAGCAGCCGAGTACCTTAGCCAATAGACCACCGCGGCGAGGCGGATCTCCTCTGAGGGAAATTAGTATGTATGTATGTATGTATGTATGTATGTATGTATGTATGTATGTATGTATGTATGTATGTATGTATGTATGTATGTATGTATGCTTGTGTGCTTGTGGGTGTGTATGTGTGTATGCATTTACGTGTGTGTGTACGTATGTGTGTATGCATTTACGTGTGTGTGTGTGCTTGTGTATGTGTGTATGTATTTATGTGTGTGCTTGTGTATGTGTGTATGTATTTATGTGTGTGTGTGTGTATGTGTGTACGCATTTACGTGTGTGTGTGTGTGTGCTTGTGTATGTGTGTATGTATTTATGTGTGTGTGTGCTTGTGTATGTGTGTATGTATTTATGTGTGTGTGTGCTTGTGTATGTGTGTATGTATCTACGTGTGTGTGCTTGTGTATGTGTGTATGTATTTATGTGTGTGTGCTTGTGTATGTGTGTACGTATTTATGTGTGTGTGTGTGTGTGCTTGTGTACGTGTGTATGTATTCAGGTGTGTGTGCTTGCGTGGGAGGTAAATTAGCTTTCACTATGTTTAGTAATAAAAAATATACACACTAAAACCTACATGTATGATTATTGAGACGACGTAGTAAAGGACTCCAGAAGTTTCGACCATGTGGTGTTCTTCAGCGTGCACTGAGATCACCCAGTACGCGGGCGTCGACAACTTAGCCCCCATCGAAATGTGACCGCCGCAGTCGGGATGAAACCCGTGACCTTCGGCTCAGCAGCCGAGCACCCTAGCCACTATTCCACTGAGACGAACTTAGTATGTCTCAAGTGGGTCTTGCCAAAGCTCGTTCGAACTGACTGCACAACGACGGTGGAGTTTAGTATAGGCGCACTGGCACGCTTCTCTGACTTGCATTACGATGGAAAGAGGCAGACATTTTCGGAGTAACACACCTGGAGTCGCAGAAGATATGTGAAGTGTTTCTTTTCTATTTCCACGAATAGATGCCCGATTTCGAGGGAATAAAAGGCGTATTCACTTTAAGGCGTTGTAAATCGTCGTTCATTATTGGGCGATGCCGCATGCAAAACACAATGTACGAGCAATGCATATCCTGGTGGTAGAATTTGTCCAGGCTTCAATCAGTTGGTTACGCAAACACTTCGCAGCAAGCTGTTTTCGTATGGAAATATAAAGTAAACTTTAATTAATAAAAACACACTCGTATGTTATTGTCTTTTTGTTTAAAGCTCGAGGATAGGGAATCTCAAGAACAATGTTAACTCGAAGCATGTAGTTGCCATCATCCCCATCGAGGTTGAAGCATCGCTTACGTAGCCGCTATATAGACACGTGCGCCACATTTTACTTCAGGTTTTATAGTATAAAACTTTGTCACCACCTTACCCCCCCCCCCCCCTTAGTGCCTACATGGTGACTACTGTCACAACCCGCCCCTAAACTTAGTTCCGTTGCAGGTGTTCGAAAGTTTATCCCCGCATTCACAACACCTCTCAAATAGACTTGCCCATGTGTTGATTGCCTTAGCGACCAAATCTCGCGATCACTTCCGCGCAAGAGTAGTGTACTAAATCTCTCTGAAAGCCCCTAGACAACTTCTACGCCTCACCTCATGCTTAAAAAAAGGGCAAAAGTTTAGAACAGTTAGCCAGCTGGTTGCGATAGGCCCACTATACTGTAGGCGGGAGACGGCAATCTCAAGGCAGCGCCTAAATCAATATCTTGGGGAGTCTTAAACCTCGTTCGCTCAATGAGTCTCCTTATAACGAGGGATTAAGGACTTAAACTCAACAGTGGGGTTTGTAAACTTTTCGGTGGCCTTTTCATGCGTTCCCTACTATGACCCCAACTCATTTCGAAATATCGAACGAAGCCTATACTGAATTCTGTCAGACGTCTGCTTAACTTTTCTATAGAAAGTATGAATTGAACGATGCGACTGAAAAGTTTTGCTGCATAAGCAAACGGAAACCTTTCATGAAATGTGCATGCCATCTCACTGTCGATGCATGGATCAGCTTTTTTGAGTAATCGGTTTATCACTTTTCTCAACATTTGGTCCTTTTTTTTGAGCCGCGTAAGTTTGCTTAAGGTCCCGAGATCATTTTCAAGTATGTCCTTTCTGAAAGTTTAAGCAAAAAGGTTTAAAGTCTGAAGTTTCTAATCAAGCGAATTGGTCAGTTGATGGAAATGTAAGAGAAGGCGTTCTGTGAATGCAAATCAGATTTCAGCCGCCACTCGGTAAAATTTTGAAAGCGGCCGTTGATTGATTGAAGTGAATCCGCAGTCGGACGAACACGAATTTCAAAAGAACCCCTTATTGCACGAGCCCTGAAATTCGTTCAGTGAAGTTTGATAGAATAGTAAGGAGCTTCAAGTATTAAAAGCACGATTCCTTTCACAGAGTTTGTCTAAGTTATGTGGGCACATGTGACTAAGGGTGTTTTTTAATCATATCTGGGGATTTACATGTCAAAACCACGATATTGTTATGAGACATGTCATAGTGGAGTGCTCCTGATATTTCGGAAATCCGGTGTTCTTTAAAGGGGTCCTGCGACACTTCTTGGGCAGCCTTGTTTAGCACCGGAACCCGTTTAGCGATGATTACAGAGACGAATGAAACAAGAAATATGGAAATTGGTGCACGGAAAGGAAAGCTACGAGTCCTCCCAGTTTAAAACTTTCGCAGACGACGACGAGAAACGTTCTATCTCGCAATTCACTCGTCTGCTGACGTCAAAAATCGCTCCCAATCACAGCGCGCGTCTGGTAAAGACATACCGGAAATGTCACCTCACGGTGGCCTTCATACAGTACCTCACACTACCGCTCTTTTTAACGACCTCGTTACCATGGTTACTATGAATCACGTGCTTTGGGTAGCAGACGCTCCCACGGTCCCACTGTGTAAGATACACACGCGCTGGGCGGGGTCACTTCTCGGCTCGCTTGCAAGACGCGTTCTACGGCTCGTGTACCACATCCTCGTTCGCAGGCTAAGTATTGTGTTCGTTGTTCTGTAAATACATCATTTAGAGAAAGAACTCATTTCTTTTCCAGAAAGTGTAAAAATCACTTTAGTGGTGTGTCGCATTCGCTCGTATGGCCTAGCTACCACCACATGAATATTGAACGCTATTTGTTGCTGCAAGCCAATCAAAACCGAACAATCTTTGTCGTCACGTCACATGACCCGACATCACTTCCCATAACGAAAATAGCCGATGTGTGTCGCCGTAGCCTGAAATCGAGGTAGTTTGTCCGGTGAATTAACATTATGACAGGCTAGATGTCAGCGTTGCCTTTAGTGCAACCATAGCGGCGCGTTACACAGCTCCAGAAGAACCGGTGAAACAAAAAAACGGTCAAAGAGAGCCGCAGGGCCCCTTTAACACGCACTGACAACAGACTACGCACCGCCGCGGTGGTCTAGTGGCTAAAGTAGTCGGCTGCTGACCTGCAGGTCGTGGGATCGAATCTCGGCTGCGGAATCTGCATTTTCGGTGGAGGCGAAAATGCAGTATGCCCGTGTGCTCAGATTTGGGTGCACGTTAAAAAACCCCTGGTGGTCTGTAATTTCCGGAGCCCTCCACTACGGTGTCTCTCATAATCATTAGGTGGTTTTGGGACGTTAAACCCCACATATTAAATCATAGACGTCGGACTATGGTCAAGCTTCTAGCGTCTAGACTCTATCGAAATGCGACAACCATGACCGGAACCCAACCCGCGATCTTTGCAAGCCACCGGTCTATGAGCTCCAGAAATTTCGACCATGCGGTGTTCTTTAACACATACTGACGTCGCCTCAAGCATTTCGCCTCTATCGAAATTTCGATAGAGGAGAAATTTCGCCTCTGTTGCATTTCGCACCTATCGGGGCCGGAGCCCTGTACTGTGACCTTCATGTGGCGCGCGTAAACAAGTGGAGAGGGCCGTCGTCAGCAGCTCGGACAGGTGATTTTGGCCGCCTGCACAACTTGGAGCTTGCGAACCCGGCTAAACATTTTGCGAGAGCGAATCAGCGCAACCGACAGGATGGACCAGAAAAGAACACGCAAAGTGCTCTGTGTAGCACTGTTTTCACTTCTCTCCTATCGATTGCGCTGTTTTGCTCTCATAACCACGTTGAACTTTTATGCCCGTTCCTACAGTCTTCTAACACTGTTGACTTGTTATGATAATGTCTGCTTTTTTTTTGAGGGGGGGGGGGGAAGACTGTCTTGCAGATGTTGGGATGCCGGGAACGTCCGTATCAACCTAAGGTATTTTATAACGTGTCTTTCTGGCTCCGGTGCGTATGACAAAGGGAAGAAAACGACGTAACCTCAAAATTCTTGCCAGCACCTATTTCAAACCTAAAGATCAAGCAACGAAAGCGACAGCGAGGCTTAGCGTTGCTCATCATGCCGTGTAGGCGAAGTAGCGCACTTCGACGAGGACAAAAGGAGCAGGAAAGACACGCGAAACTAGCCCAGCTTTCAGTTTTTATTAAACTTAGCGTTTCATCGGGGCTCCTCACATGATATTCTACGAATACGCGGCGGCAGCACTTGATCCACATGCGGCAAACGCACAGCAGTACACCTACAAGCTTTTCGTACCCTGTTCTGCTCGGAGAACAGCGTTTTGTGCCCTCTCTTCGCCCACACGAAAAGTTCCTGCTATATGTATAGAGCACACAAAAGCCTGCCAGCCTGCCTGGCTGTCTGCCTTTCTCCCTCGTTTTTTTTTTCGTGTTAACGTAAGTGCATGGAAATTGATGGTCTTCATTCTCAGCCAAAATACCATTTTTGGCTGAAGGCTAATGTCGGAATACCATATGAGATATGCCAAACATGGTAGCCATATGCGCAACGCAAGCTTAAAAACATAAATATCTATGATAATACGAACTGTCCTAAGCCCACAAGGGCTCATGGCGTCACAGAAAAAAAATTGAAGGCGGTTCGCTCATGCATTTACATAACGAAGAGCTTGAGCTAAGAAGCCAGGCCAAAAAAAAAGCAAAACAAAGGCGAAAACGTCTTGCACTAAATCTTTTGAAAGTCAATAGTGATGCTGGGCATCCCATTACTGAAAGCCAGTTAGAATTGAAAACTGACACTTACGCATGCAGAGAC
The DNA here is from genome assembly GCF_013339725.1 of Rhipicephalus microplus. Lineage (NCBI taxonomy): Eukaryota > Metazoa > Arthropoda > Arachnida > Ixodida > Ixodidae > Rhipicephalus > Rhipicephalus microplus. Next base: position 132,326,778 of record NC_051167.1, on the reverse strand, counting down.
GTGCCAGCTTGTCCCCGGGGTCTCCCTTTTCTGTAAACTTTGTTTTACAGGCAGTGACTCGAAGGTTAGGACGGCGGAGGCTATAGTAAGCAGAGAAGACCGTTGACCTCAGAGCATGCATTCATAGGAGACAACAATGTGCTCTGTGGTTTCGTCACGTCTGCATTTTTTTTGGCCAGCATTGCGAAGAACGCTGTGAAACGCTTCCTATCAGTGGAAGCAAGAGTTCCCAGTTTAAACAGATGCATGCAATAACCAAGGACGAGTCACGTGATTGTTCAGGTGGTTCCGTTACGGCCACACACGTTTTTGGTGATAATGACTGCTAAAGATCCCTGATATTGCACTCCATGGACTGGTTACTTCCTGTGTTCGCTCCTATATAGGATGTCAGGGACAAAAAACGAGGCCTTGTTGAGACGCAAGCATTGCTTTCATTTTCTTTGTTTCAACCATTTTGACACATGCGGTCGCTTGTACCGCCGATGTCACGTCTGTGTATGGACCTTTTTTTTACGGAGAGGAGGACTTCCTTTTTTCTGGGCTGTTGCACGAGGGTACAAAAGCCAATGTCATGGCCTCGGCTGTGCATTTTGGTGGGGGATCAAACGCACTAACAGCCCAGAGAAGAGTAAGTCGGCACTCAGGCAGCCTTGAGTGAAAAACTCCCAAGCATTTCCCCGAGGGTGAACATGGTTAAGTGCGAATACACGGGGTGATGCTATGAGGGGTATTTATTCATTCGCACTATTACATTTATTAATCACACTATGGTGCCTTTATGGTGTAATGGTTCCTGGGAATCGCAATTTGATCACACGGGGGAGTTTACGTTAACTCACTGGCGAATGCCAACGGATTTTAACTTTACTCCCCCTCACGACCCGCTCTCGACGGGAGACTGAGAGAGAAGGCGGGCGCGCAAGAGAGAGGGGTGCGCGCGCAGCTGCAGCGAGCGAGGAGAGCGGAGGAGCGAGCGAAGGGGGAGGGAATATAAGGTGCGTTACTCACACCGATATCAGCGTCGCGTCCGTGTCTTATTCGGTAGAGCGTCGTGCTGCGGCCCGCCAAGTCCTCTTTCTTTTAAAGATAGAGAGAAGACTGCGGACGCCGCCGACGGCGGTGGATGGTTTGGGGTCGCTTATAAAGTGTATTCACACTTAAAAGGTCGACAGCGCGCGAGCGAGTGGCGTTGCTTTGTGGTGCGACACCTCCTGGCCGTTTGGGGTTGTGACGTCATGTGCACAGAAGCATGTGCGGCCTCATAGACATACAGACATGCTCTACATGGATGACAACGGTGGAAGATGGCCTGTTAGGCCGGAAATCCACGCTCCCTCAGGGTGCTTTATGTGAGGTTTTACTTTCCCAAACCACCGAACCACCGTATGATTATGAGAGGCGCTGTAGGGAGAGCTCCGGAAATTTCGACCACCTGGTGTTCTTTCAACGTGCACCCGAATCTGAGCTCGCGGGCCTACAGCATTTTACCTCCATCGAAAATGCAGCCGCCGCAGCCGGGATTTGACCCTGCCACCTGCAGGTCAGCAAGCAGCTGAGTACCTAAGCCACTAGACACACCGTGGCGGGGCGTGCCTGTGTTCTTGAGAAAGCTATGATGCTTACTCAAGATTTGCCTTCTCAGCGACTTGCTATTTAAAGTAAGAGGTGACGTACGTTATTCTACTGGCAAAGACGAAGGATTGCACAAACATAATAGTGTTGCCTGTATACGCCCGTGTGCTCAGGTTTGGGTGGTCGTTATAAAACAGCCAAGTGGTTCAAATTTCCGGAGCCCTCCACTACGGCGTCTCTCATAATCAGTATGGTTCTTTTGGGAACTTATACCCCACATATATATCCTAATGGTGTTGCCTTCTTTCATAGCACTACGTCTGTTCGTAATTAATTTTAGCAGCCAAATTGTCAGATTTACAGTGTTTTCGACTTGCGAAACTTTCTCCGTTGTGGCCAATAGCTGCAACACACAAGCCCAACACAGAGTGTCACGTCTATTTTGGGAATGACGTGGCCTTCCAAGGTTGTGAGCCGTATCGCTCTCTCTGCGTGATTTCCGCTTTGTTCGCTGTCTTCAGGGTATCTACCTCTGCGCTTAGGTTTGTAAGCTAGTCAACTACGATTTCTCACCGGAGCAGATAAGGCCTTATGCTTTCTGAAAAACTTTGAATTGTGTCGATGGCACTCTGTATTGTTTTTTTCAGCCGTCGCCTCCCCTATTTGCCCACAGAGTAATGCCGTTTGCCTATAGACTGTGGCAGAGCCCGTCCATCTACCCTAATTTTGCAGGTAAACCCTATCATTGCGAAGTTAAAGTAGAAGGGTGAAATCACTGAGCACTGAGAAGTGCCGTAGTTGCCCATTTCTATCTCTCCGGGCTTTGCATCTCCCAGCGTTATCCTTCGCTGTCATGTCCGTAGAAAACTACCAGACCAAGTCGTATGTTCGTTTACCAGGTCCTAATTCTATTAGCCGGGTCAGTATACTTGAGGGATAGACGTTGTCAAACGCTTTCTTTATATCTATAGGCCTTATATTGCTTTAGTCAACGTGGTCATGCAGTCTATTATACTCAATTCAATTCAATTTTTAATTTCATCTCAAGGATGGTGCTTGACTTGTAGTATGGCGTCCTGCGTGCAGAGGTTCTCCCTGAAGTGCAGCATGGTGTGAGGAATGAAGTGATGGTCTTCGAGAAACTTTGTCAATCTCGCGAGGACTAACGCTAGAGGCCCATCCCCTTGGATTAGGTGCGCGTTAAAGGGATACTGGACGAAAATCGCAAAAACTGATGAAACTTCAAAATTCCAGTCGGAAGATGCCACTGTTACGATAAACGGAGTTTATTTCTCGTATTTTCCATCAGTTGGTTGTAGTTTCGATGGATTGTGAGCGCGCGGTGGCTGCTCGCGAACGCCAGCATTGACGTCAAACTCACTGAGGCGCACACAGGATGCACGCGTTCTTCTCCTCCTCTTCTTTTCTCCACCTACCCTTTCACTCCACTCTTTGCCTTCCACAAGAGGAAGCGTGTCGGCTGCTGTTGATGTTCATACCAGTTCGAGCAACCGGAAGTGGAAGATGAGCGAGTTGAGACGTGCGGGCGATGGCTGGCTCATTGGCTTGCCAGTTTCGGGTGAGTTTAGCGTCACCAAACGTCACACCTCTAGTTCACGGCACCGCCGCTAGACGCGACAGTTTATGAAAAACGCATGAAATTCATTATTTTCCCGTAGTATCTGCTTGAAATGAACATTGTCTCTATCGATTTTATGATCCAATCTATATGTTTGGATGGAAATATTGGCGGCGAAACTTTTCTTGAGTATCCCTGTAAGTAGCATTACGTGGTAGAAATTTCTGGCGCCTTCCGGTATGGCGTACCTCATGAAAGCAACGATCAATGTTTTGGTTTAATTTTTCTAAACCATCATTTGAATAAGAGGGACACCATGCTGGAGGGTCCCAGAAATTTTGACCAACTTGGATTCTTGTAGTGCGCCTAAGTCTAAATACACATCTCTCATTTTCGTCTCTATGATCCTATACTGGTTTGCTAACGTAAAACGTCGGGAATCGCTACATTAACGAGGACCGGAACAGGATCACGCATGCTTCCAGGATAGTTGGGCTGTTTAATGTCTCTGCGAGTTCGGTGCAGGATGAAGAAAAGCCGTACATTCCTCACCAATGTCAATGTGTCAGCGTCTTCGGGCCATCTTTTTTGTCCACTCGTACAGGCTTGCGATGTACGTGTCGAAATGGGGGTCACCGCTTCATGCACGATGCACGCAATTACCGGCTGTAACTTTCCGGCTATCGCGACTGTCATCACGAGCGCCTGGGTTAGCTGTCCGCCTCTGCGACTCGAGTGTCACGTTCTCTCAGTCGCAACCGCCTTTGTTCAAGTGATGGAGTCTCCGGAAGAAGACAGGAGAGGGGGGCGACGAAGCACTCAAATTTTCCGCCGGAAACGATGCGGACCCGGTAAGTGCATTCACGAATGCAGCTTTTCGGCACAAAAGGTTGGCGGGTGGCTCGGGCGGGCTCCTTTTTTGGGGAGGCGAACCAACTTCTCGTGGATTACCCAGCCACCTCCAATGCCGTTGAGGCGTTGCTGAGTGAAGCGCTGAGATGAGGTCGAGCACGAGAAGCAAGAGACTCTTTTTGTAGTCCTGCCAAATTAGCTGCGCTTGGAAGAAGGGGCCAACTCATTTCAGCATCCCTATGGTTGTACTTTGTGAGTTTGAATGCTGCTCTGTAACTGGACGTCGTGCAGTGTTCTACTGCATACATCACGTGACTGCATTTTACTGTTTTTTTTTGTTGTTTAGAGACGAACACTTGTTGGTGAGGTTTGCCCGTCCGCGGTGTCCCTTGGCTGTCACGGGGACAAGCGTGGATTTCAGACACAAGAAGAGGTTCAACAATAGACTAATATCTATCATAATTGCTACGGGGCAATGTACAACACCAACAAGCGCAAACCCTTTGTACTAGTAGGGGGACTTCAACGTAGCCATTATGGACCTTGCGACTTAGCCTCGCCCGCTCGTCACGATTTAGTTCGGGCGGATGCACGGATTTTCCTTCGAGTTCTGTGAATGGTGTGATATGAGCTCTGTCAACACCTACTCTTTTTTTCTTGCTGACCGGCAGGTCATGGGATTGAATCCCAGCGATGGCAGCCATATTTCCACGGAGGTCGAAAATAAGTTGAGGCCCGTGTGCTTAGATTTGGGCGCACGTTAAAGAATCCGAGGTGGTCGAAATTTCTGGAGCCCTCCGCTATGGCGTTTTACATAACCATATGGTAGTTTTGGGACATTAAAACCCCCTCAATGATTTAATTAGTTTGACGCATACAACAGCAGAATTCCTGACGTGGGACCAGATCGCGATGCTACAACGGCGATAACCTTGATCACTATGACGCCTGATCGCAATGTAATGGGAACCTGAAGTAGCACTTCATCTGTTTTAGCACTGATCGCGATCAAATGTACTCGTGTGGCGCCTGGTATTGTGGAAATCGATAGGGAGCTTTCGTCACATCAATGAATAATTAAACCAGTAAGTAAAAATACAAAAGGCAGAAGCCCTCACTTTATGAGAAAATGGCGCCAAGCGAAGCTTTACGTGAGCACAACTCACGTGGGCTACATACTTTAGGTTAAGAGCATGTGGCGCCCCTTCAGGAGTATACTTTGGTTGCCCCGCCTGGCAGGGAGGGGGGGGGGGGCAACTTTGCTCACGAGTCGACAATAAGGAGTGACGAGAGCAGTTCACACTCCGTAGCGGTTCCATCATGCTGTTGAAACTTCTCCGTTAGTGCATGGGTGTTTCAGCACTCTCTCGTCCGTGATCCTGCGGCAGATCGTGACATCTTTCTTTCTTTCTTTCTTTCTTTCTTTCTTTCTTTCTTTCTTTCTTTCTTTCCTTCTTTCTTTCTTTCTTTCTTTCTTTCCTTCTTTCGTTCTGTCTTCCTTTTTTATCTTTCTTTTTATCTCTTTCTTTCTTCATCTCTTTCTTTATCTCTTTCTTTATCTCTTTCTTTATCTCTTTCTTTATCTCTTTCTTTCTTCATCTCTTTCTTTATCTTTTTCTTTTTCTCTCTTTTTATTTTTCTTTATCTCTTTCTTTACTTCTTTCTTCCTGCCTTTTTTATCTCCTTCTTTACTACTTTCTTTCTTTGATTCTTCCGTCTATCTTTTTTTCTTGATATTCTTCTTCCTTTTTCTCAAACTGCGCAAGTCTCCCTCCCCACTTTTTCACTTCGTGTTGAGGATTGGACCTTCATCGACGTTCTAAGGAGCTCCACACTTATTTCGCCACGTCCACCAATAAAGTTCATAACTTCGCACGCGAGCTACAGTGTAACGCGGCAACTGGAAATGCCAGGTGACCTTGACGACAAAACACCCAGGTTGCCGCATCTGAGACGGCTGATCACGCCATGATCGAGGGCGCATCAGAAAACGGCGCACAAAATACGCGTGCTTACCAGTGCAGCTTCGAGGGCCGAATTAATATAGCCTAAAACCGACGTTATCGTCTATGGCCCGTATTTACAAACCAACCTTGGACTTGCCTCACGTTTTCCTCAAGTTCCTGTACTTTCCAAGTGTGTTGTAAGGGCACAAAAATGGTAACAGGGTAAAAGATAACAAATAGATCAGTTCATGCATACTATAGCCTACATTGTTCACCAAGCGAAATATAACGCTTAAAACTGATAAGGGAAACTCGAGGAAAGGCAGAGGTTGGTTTCTGAATACGGGCCTATGACAACGCCGACGCCGCCAACAAAATGTGCGCCTCTAAGAACGTTACCTCGATTTTTTTTTAATTTTTTTATTTGTGAAATACTGCAGGCCAAAAAGGCCCAAGCAGGAGGGGCACAAACACAAACACAATATCAGTACATGAGTGACGCAGCTTCACTAAAATACATCTGTGTAAGAGGAGAGCGAGTAGAAGAGAAACATCAAAACAAAGAAAGCACACGATCAGTACATGAGTAACACAGCTTGACTAAAATACATCTGTGTAGGAGAAGAGCGAGTAGAAGAGAAACATCAAAAAAAAAATCAAGCGATATTGGGAGGGGGGGGGGGGGGGTCAAGATTCACAGAATTAAACATTGGGTTCATCAAGATCGAAGGTTTGGAGGAAATCAGAAGGCAAGTTATTCCATTCTGTTACAGTTCTCGGAAAAAAGGAAAACTTAAATAAATCTGTCCGCGCAAAATACGGAGTTAAAGACCGGACATGAGAATGACGAGTTTGCCTGGTCGAAACTGGGGTAACATAATGTGATGGGTCACATTATGTTACCCCAGTTTGTTTTACTACCATCTCGGCCTTGAAGTCCACCAATTCCCTCGGAGCCTTGGCATTTGACCGCGCCGGGATCTATTGACACTTAGTCATGCGCGTTCCATTAAGGACAACTTTGTAAACCTCTGTGAGAGGGAGCTATAGGTGAGCGTTTATTGTGTGTAGCTTCACCATCGCCAACTCATTCACGGCGTAATTTTTGTCGACGCGGCCTCATCGAGTTGGAGGCCCACGGAAAGGCTTTATGCTCTCCCATAGCATAGAGTAAACTATTAAGTACTTTTTTTAACCACACAAGCTCTGGTATCTGCCTATCGAGAATAGTGTTTATAGTCAAAAAATTTTAAACACCCCCTCACTCGGGGCCGTGGCAGTCAACAGCACCGGGCAAGCACTGGTCTCTGTCTATTCTATCGTGAATAGTATTCGCAGGGAAAAACTTATGAAACAACACCTCACTCTGAGCCCTGGCTGTCAACAGCGCAACGCAAGCACTGGTCTCTATCTATCGAGAATAGTACCCACAGTGAACAACTTGAGAAACTATAGTCTCCTCCAGTAAAGTTACCGCACCATTCACTTGAATTTCGCTAAAAGCTTCCCGCTGCAGCACGGGCTCGTGTTACTTCGCATTTCGGAAGAAAGCAATCAGAGCTATCCTGCCGGGGCACACAAAGTCTACGAACGCTCTCCTGCTGTGCAAACACAGGCACCGTTTTCAATTTTCGACTACGGTGAAGAAACATTGTTGACATACACTAAAAGGGTAGGTTCTTTCACTTCACTACTTCGTGAGGCTGTCGAAGTTTACGAACAGTGTTTGAAAGCGTTAGCGTTACAGCGTAGGTTGGTTGAATAAAGTGCTGATGAAAATGCTATCCAGTTTTATTCAGAATGAGATTTTTGGGTGCTCCATAACACAATGTCGCTGCTCATACGGAAAACAGGGGTGGTATGCGTGAAAAGAAAGAAACAAACAAATGAGCGTAGGGTCTGAGTGTGCAGCCTCCCTTTTCTTTTCTTTTACATTTTGTTCATATTTAACAATTATGAACAACCAGCTCTAGTTCATCAAAGTGTCTTTAAAATGTTCCTTAGGATGAACTTTTCAATAAGTTCATGCGGCCCAGTGAATGCTACAAGTGCAAAAAAATGCGCCTTGGGTTCACGGGTTTGTGTGCGCAATGTTCGCAACAAAAACCAACAAAACCAAAGCCTCACGAGGAAGGACTTGAGGCTAAAACATACACCTCGTGTTTTGCCACGTAGTTTCTTTTCTAATCTAAAGCTAAGATCTCCACGTGTCTGATACCCTGTTCTAAGGCTCTCATTTATTCATCATATTCAAGTACGGCTTTAATGAGGAGCGTTTCCAACCCTGATGAGAGCTGCTCAGCAAGAATCGCTATTTTTCGAAGCTCTTGGTCGGGCTTAGTGTGAATTTGTGGTGCTGCCTTTCAGATAACCTTGCACCTTGTGTGTCTCATAGCTATAGCATTACAAGAAATAATAGGGCACGTCGCGTTATGAACTATTTGCGCTAATAATGGAAAAGAGGCTCTTACGAGTACAAAAGTTAAGAAACTGGCTCTTTGATTCTTAATGGAGTATGTGCTGTAGACTAGTTGCATACTTCTAATGAGTGAAAGATTTCGTCATAAAGGTGTTCTAAACGCGCTGCAATCTCTTTACTGCAACACGCCAAGGCCACAAAAAAAAAACTTTTAGTCTGAAAGGACACCCATACGTATGAATTGATTTACTGTATTTTGTGTTTGTTATCTTTGCGCGGCCCAGTATTTCAGCGTAGATGAAGAACCGTGTTCAGTTTGCTTACGCGGAGATCAAGACAAATATATAATTGCCTTTATTATAATAAATTCTCTGCCTGTATCAACATAAATTTACTTTTCTGAGGTCAATTAGCATGCTGTATTTTTTTAATGGTCAACCGACGGCCTGTACATAAGCATGGGTTCCACTTAAGATAAATTGTAGTAATCAAGTTAGACGTGGATCTGCTCTAGCGAGGCTCAAAATATGTTTTACGGTAGTTTGCAGCCTAGTAAAAAATTGCAGCAACTCATGAAGCGATTATAAAATCAGTTTCGTATCACTTCGAGTTATCGCACTATCTTGGCAAACTACTCACAGGTATATTCAAGCAATCAAGAAAACCTATTTGCCGAATTCATATAAAGTGAAGTCACCCAAAAAGAAAACGTAGCTTGACATCATTCTTTTGTGTGTGTGTGTTTAAACAGAATATGTCACAATTCTATTGCTCTGCAGAGTGACAGCACTTCGTGGGTTTATTTTGCCACCATTCTTTGTTTCTCATTCTCTTTTTTTGCTCATGTGATTCTTAAAGGGAAAAGAAAAGTGGGTCCTGTAAATGCCTGCATCAGAATGCGACACCTCAACAGTAGCTCACAAGGGATGGGGATAGGGAGGGATTAGAAAGATAGGATTAAAAGATATATATAGAGAGAATGAGAGAGTGAGGCGTTGGGACAGAGAGTGGCGGAAGTAAAGAGGAGATAGGAAAGATGGACGTGATCGCAGGAGTCCGAGGACGGGGCACCACTCCGTGAGAGCTCATGTCGGCGTCTCGAGATGGCGTAGGGCGAGCCCAGTCGGCAAGAGCTGCGCTGTCGTCGGAGATCGCGAGGGCACAACCGGTTGGCACGAAATCTAGCGAGCAAGTACCCATACCTTCTCTTTACAATGAAGCTTCGCTTAGATGTTCACTGCTTTCATATAGAAAGTAGTTCTTGTCTCCTGAAAGCCATTCATGGTTCCGGTATTGAAAAAAAAAAACTTCACTTCGTGATGCAAGGAATAACGTCGCATTCCCTATACAAGATAGTTGTGCAACACTCATGTGACATTAGTATAGCCCCGCATAAATACCGGTGTTCTTGCCTAATTGTTTGGGGTTTCAAGGTGAGTGATAAGCTAAAATTCATGACGACGTCTTCAAGAAAACATTGGTCCTTATCAAGTCTAGCAGAAAAGAAATAATTAAGTCGGGGAATACTTAACTCTGTCGTTGTTCAGTGTGGCGCAAGTTCATGTCTACAACTGTATTTTGTTTGCCCAACTCTTTTTCGCAATGACATATTTACCTGACCAACGTTGTAACACAAAAGTAAGCAAGGTTCCTGGCATTAGGAAGGGAGAGCTTTCGTCAGAACCGACGAGAAGTTTTCTGTCATGACGAGTAGCCGTTTCGAAATGATGTTTCGCCACTCGGTCATAGATGAGAAGTTCTTGATCAATAAGATATCGAAGCTTGAAATACGTCGTGAAATAAACACCAAGTTGCTGACATGGCAATTTAGTCTACCGAATATTTTGTCCGGAGGGCATTTATGATACCTTATACCTTCCCTCCCTTTAGGTATAGTGTCGCAAGACACTATACCTTTAGGTATTTTAGGTTGTAGCGCCCTCGTTCGGGCGGCGCGCAAACCGGAGAGCGCGCGATGGCGACAGAGGAAAATAAAGAAGGCGCTAGGCCGTGGCACGTGAAGCCACGGCACGCGTTCCTGGCTGGCATCGGTTATCGTTCAGGCGTGTCTTTCTTTCGCTCCTGTGGCATAAGCCTACAAGTGGTGACCTCGGACGAAGACAATGACTGACTCGAATGCACCCTCAACCGAACAAGCCTCACGTCCGCAGGACGTCTCGGCCGTGCAACTGCGTCTCCCATCTTTCTGGCCACAGGACCCGCAAGTTTGGTTTCATCAGGTCGAGGCGCAATTCTCCCTGTACCGCATCGCCTCGGAAACGACACGCTACTACCACGTAGCCTCCGTCCTTCCTCCTGACGTTGCCAGCGAGCTCTCCGACGTCCTCTCCAACCCCTCGGACACCACGCCATATCAGCACCTTAAAACCAAGGTGCTGGAACGATTCATGCCTTCGGAACGCGTCCGCCTACAGCAGCTCCTTGCAGAGGGGGACCTTGGCGACAGGCGCTCCTCCCAACTACTGCGCCGAATGCGACAGCTTCTTGGGAAACACGACGTCTCTGCCCACTCAGCGTTGCTTCGCGAGCTCTTCCTGCAACGCCTTTCTCAGCCAATCCGCCTCGTCCTCGCGGCGGCCGGCGACGTCAATCTCGACCGCCTGGCGGAGCTCGCCGATCAGGTTCATGAAGCGACCTCCCCATCTGTCAACGCTGTCTTACCACCAGCAGACACAGCGATTTCGCGCCTTGAGGCCCGCATCGACGAACTCGCCGCCTCCATTGCCGCACTCCGGAGCCCCCTGCAAGAGACTCGTTCGCCTCGTTCCGGTCGTCGAGCTCTTCCACGCACACGAGATGCTCGGAGTCCCAGCCCTCCACCCCTCTGCTGGTACCATCGGCGTTTCCGACACCGAGCCACGAAGTGTACACCCCCATGTTCGTGGCAGGGAAACGCCTGCCGGGATCACTGACGGCGGCGTGTGATCTCCCTTCTCGTCCCAGCCGCCTTTTCATGGTCACGGACCAGCTATCGGGCGCCAGGTTCCTTATAGATACGGGCGCGGAAATTAGCGTTGTGCCCCCGACTAAGGCTGATCGTTCAAAGTCACAGGGGCAAGTGCTTCGTGCTGCCAACGCCTCGTCTATAGCAACGTATGGGCTCCGATCTCTCACCCTCGACTTCGGCCTTCGCCGCATTTTCCGGTGGGTTTTCGTCATCGCAGACGTGGTTCAACCGATCATCGGCTCGGACTTCCTCTCATACTTCGATTTGGACGTCAGCGTGCGGCGGCGCCGCCTCATAGATGGTAAGACTCGTCTCTCCATCTCGGGAGTCCTGTCCGACATCGCTCCAATGGCCATCCGCATGCTGATACCTTCCTCACCGTTCGAAAAAATCTTGGCGAGTTTCCCGGAGCTAACTAAACCGTGCAACCTCACTCAGCCACCTAAACATACGGTGACACACCACATCGTCACCCGGGGTCCGCCGGCAGCCGCTCGACCACGCCGCCTGTGCGGAGACCGCCTAGCTATTGCTAAACGGGAGTTTGACCACATGCTGCAGCTTGGCATTATCCACCCGTCGTCAAGCGCTTGGGCTTCCCCGCTGCATTTGGTGCCAAAGCGTGATCCTGGTGACTGGCGTCCTTGTGGCGACTATCGAGCGTTGAACGCCAAGACTGTCCACGACAGCTATCCTCTACCTCACATCCAGGATTTTACATCGCGCCTCGACGGCTGCACAATTTTCAGCAAAGTGGACCTTGTTAAGGCGTACCACCAGATTCCTGTCGAGCCCGCCGACATACCTAAGACCGCCATCACGACGCCCTTTGGGTTGTTTGAATACGTGCGGATGCCTTTTGGACTCCGCAATTCGGCTCAAACTTTCCAGCGGTTCAATTTCTGAGGTCACACGGGGTCTTCCTACTGTGTTTGCGTACCTTGACGATGTCCTCATCGCCAGCCGCACACCTGAAGATCATGAGCACCATCTACGCGCTCTGTTCCAACGTCTTCAGCAGTACGGCCTCGTTGTGAACGCCTCTAAGTGTACTTTCGGTGCATCTGAGCTCGAGTTCTTGGGCCATCACATATCATCCAAAGGAATACGCCCTCTCCGGTTCCACGTTAAAGCAATTCAGGATTATCCTCAGCCTACAACACTGCGCCAATTACGCCAATTCCTGGGGCTTGTGAATTTTTCCAGGCGCTTCTTACCACACTGTGCCGAACTGCTACGACCGCTCACCGACCTCCTTCGGTCGACCGCCGGCCCGTCCTCCGCCATTCCTTGGTCGTCAGAGGCCCAGGCCGCCTTTGCTGCTGCTAAGCAAGCGGTCGCTAACGCCGTGCTTCTTATTCATCCACGCAGCAACGCCCCTACTCGGTTGATGGTGGACGCATCCAGCGTGGCCGTCGGAGCCGTCTTACAGCAGTGCATTAACTCCGAGTGGAGACCCTTGTCGTTTTACTCTCGGAAGCTACTTCCTGCTGAGACCCGCTACAGCGTCTTTGGCCGGGAACTACTAGCCATCTACGCTGCAATACAGCACTTTCGGCATTTCCTGGAAGGATGCTCGTTTTACGTGCTGACTGACCATAAGCCACTGGCGTATGTTTTCCGCACTAACTCATCCAAGTACGTGCCCCGTGAACTCCGCCATCTGGCTTATATATCGGAGTTCACGACTGACATCCGCCACGTGAAAGGAGCTGACAACACCGCCGCAGATGCCCTTTCTCGTATAGCCGCGGTTGACTCTCCACCGCCAACCATCGACTGGGCCTCATTCTCCTCGGCACAGCAGGATGATAGAGAGCTTGCCGCTTTTCGGGAGAACCCCCGTTCTCTCCGACTACGCCTGGTGCCTCATCCATTATCATCTGAGCGCTTGTGGTGCGATGTCTCAGCTGACCTTCCCCGCCCTTTCGTTCCCGCTTCATTAGGACGCACCGTTTTCCACTCCTTACACGACATCTGTCACCCTGGCATTCGGGCTACTCAGCGTCTTCTCACCCAGCGCTATGTCTGGCCCGGAATCAATGGTGATGTGCGCGCTCGGACGCGCATGTGCCTGCTCTGCCAGATGACAAAGGTCTCCCGTCATACAAAGACGCCGCCCCAACCTTTCCTTCCACCCGGCCGTCGTTTCGACCATGTTCATCTAGACATTGTGGGCCCTCTACCAGTGTCTCAAGGGTACCGTTATATATCGACCATGGTCGATCGCTTCACACGCTGGCCAGAGGCTGTTCCCATTCAAGATATCACAGCCGAGACAGTTGCCCGCGTTTTCATTTCTACGTGGGTATCCCGTTTTGGCTGTCCTGGCACCGTAACAACAGACCGTGGACGTCAGTTTGAGTCCTCGCTGTTTACTTGCCTTAATCGCATCCTCGGAGCCAGACATTGCCGTACCACGGCTTATCATCCCTGCGCCAACGGCATGGTGGAACGCCTTCACCGACAACTGAAGACCGCCTTGACTACCCGCCTCAATAGAGCCACCTGGGTTGATGCCTTGCCACTGGTGCTCTTAGGTTTACGAGCTGTCATCCGGGCAGACCTGCAGTGCTCAACAGCAGAGCTGGTGTATGGCACTTCTCTACGGCTTCCGGGAGACTTCTTCACGTCAACGAAGCTACCAGACCAGCCACAGCAATTCCTACAGCGCCTCCTCGACTGCGTTCAAGACCTCCGGCCCACTCCACCCAGACCTTCCGAACACAAGACCATATTCGTCCACCCTGATCTGGCCACTGCAACACATGTTTTCGTGCGCCACGACGCGGTCAGACCACCTTTAACACCAGCCTACGACGGACCATTCCGCATCCTTCACCGCACCGCCAAAACTGCCACTCTACTTCAGAACGGCCGTGAAGAGACAGTCAGCTTGGACCGACTCAAGCCGGCGTACCTGGAGACCGCCCTAGAAAGCCTCTCATCTACGACTGATCTTCCGTTGGAACACCACAAACGGCATGTCACATTCCGACTTCCAGTCTACACGGGGGGCCATGTAGCGCCCTCGTTCGGGCGGCGCGCAAACCGAAGAGCGCGCGATGGCGACAGAGGAAAATAAAGAAGGCGCTAGGCCGTGGCACGTGAAGCCACGGCTCGCGTTCCTGGCTGGCATCGGTTATCGTTCAGGCGTGTCTTTCTTTCGCTCCTGTGGCATAAGCCTACAAGGTATAGTGTCGCAAGAACGAAAGACAATACGAGGCGGTACAGACAAGTTCATACTTAGCTTCATCTTGCGTTCGAGCTCGCGGTACTCTTAAATTCATTGTAAATTTGTTCTGTGTGCTATTTGCCGTTGGCACCATGTCAATGATGTGTGCTTATGCAATAAAAAAAAACGTCCAAATATCGGATAAATGACTGAACTTTCAATTCACCGCCCTCGCCGTCTTCTGAAGGAGCAATGAAGTTCGATGAAGTTAAATGAAGAAGTGGAGCCGTACATAGCCTACAGCAGCCATCCCCTTAACAGGACCCCTCGAGTGTAACGATTCCCAGGGACGAACCACTTTAGAACAGGTGCCTCGAGAGACGCCCGGTGCGCCACCCAACCAGCCGGCCACGCTTAATCAGCCAACCGCTTATATAGGAACGGTCAGCTATGTCATGAGACCTGCCAACTCCAGTGCTCGTTACATGCTGCGACCCCTACGCCGATAGAGCCACTCGGTTTCGGAAGTCGGAAGGCCAGCGCTCCGGGCGAACAATCGAAGCCCACTTTTTTTGGGCTGCAGTCAACCTGGACGCATATCAACTCCACCCGGTCTGTGCGTATGCCTGAATCCCTTGCTCCGTAGGAGATTCAAGACCATTTAATCATTACTCACAGACCTCCCATCGCCGTTCTCTCCAATGACCGACCATCGAAGCTCCTCGTAGTGAAGAGACCGTGACAACGACTCTGGTGGTAGTAGATGAAGACAGAGGCACTTATATTTCTCTTGTAAAAGCAACAGCCAAGCAAACGCCATTTCGGGCAAGCAAATTGCGGGAGATGAGTCTGCCAATCGGCCAGCATATTAAAAAGAAGTGATCGAACATTTTTGTTCATTTGTCTCTAGATACGGGAAGCGTGGGGCTTCGCCAAAAGATTGAGTGATGCAAAACAATCGCCAGCCTCAACAGAGTGGTCAGTACAGGACAGCATGAGTATAATCAAGTGAAATGAGAGTCCAACAGCGGTCCACGTGGATCAAGCATTGTAGCTGAGAGGTACAGTGAGTGTATCCAGTAATCGTCATTGACAGGCATGCACGTACATCCAGTTCCGCTGCACTATGCGATCGCCCTGAAATGTTTGCGTTTTAGTTCTTATGTGGGGGACGACAGGGGCCAGCGTGGTCGTGTCGAACGCTTTTTGTCGTTCAAACTTTATGTTCTTCTATATTTTGTTTGCCTTCGTTTCAAGTATCTGAACTATAACATATATGCAAACATCGAACTGCAGTGGAATCCCGAAGCGTATTAAGACCAGATGTGGGTACCGCACCTGTCTTTGGTGATTACTAAAGAACACACTCTACACTTTTCTAACGCCCGACGCTCGTGCTCTACCGTTCGAATTTCATTTGACGCCTATTTCAGAGTAGTGGAGTACAAGTACAGCAGCTCATGAGCGTATGAGCGAGGCTCATTTAGACAAAAGATTCATCTTCAGTATGTATACCAGCGTGTCATCAACAGGGAGTCTGTGTAAGTCCTCAGTGATCGCCCTACAGTCGTTCTCAATGTCTCGGTCAAGTGTTTTAACTCTGCTTTGGAAAGTTACCTCTGTGTTCAAGTAATCCTTGAAACCTTCGTTGCATGACATACACACTTTACAGTGGCGCTCAAAGTGTCTTGCGAAACGAAATTCATGCATGTAGCATTGGAAGCCATGCGAAGAGTTGAGCCATATCCAAATTTTCTAATATAAAGCTCAATAAAGGCATATTTTCACGGCATCAAGCTAAAAACAACAATGTTCTCTTCCCTCGAATGCGCTAGGAATGAACTTAGGTTCATTAAAACAAAACATCAAGAACAATTTTTTGTTTAGTAGTGTTTGTCTCTTTCTCGGAATGTCGTTTGGTTGCAAGCCAAGTGATACTTCTTTCTTAATGATAACCATGAGGTTATCAAGGCCAGGCAAGAGTTGGTGTGAGTGAGAATTTATTAGAAGGCAGAGAGGTCGGCCTGGGCTAGTTCGCTCTAGCCTGCTACTCTACACAGGGGATAAGGGTAAGGGGAAAGAAAGAGGGATGAAGGGTGATGATGGGGACAAGAAGAGGTGGTGCGTATTTACAGTAGCCACTTAGTATAGTACCCTACAGTCTAGTTTCTAGTCCAGTGGTTTTTATAAAGTCTAGAAGAGCCTTTGTAGCAGTTTTTGACACTGTTTGGTCGTTCATTGCTGACAATATGTGGCTTTCACTTAATGGTGTTCGTCCAATGCTTGCCAACGTTGCAGCTAGCATTTCTCTTTGTGCCACGTATAATGCACAGTCACAAAATATGTGAGCTATCGTTTCGCGCACTTGGCAGCGTTCACAATTTGGGCTGTCCGCACCGCCGATTAGGTGGGTGTAGTGACGAGTGAAGGCGACGCCCAGGCGAATTCGGTGCAGTATATTAGCATGTCTTCGGCTGATTTTTTCTGAAAGACGAAAAGTCATACTGGGGTCTGTTTCCCGCAGGCGCTTGTTCCGGTGATCTGGTAGCAACCAGTAAGTGGCAGCGCATTTGCGCATGAGTGATCTCAACAATGTGTTGACATCACCTCGCGAGTAGGGTACTTCGACGTACATAGGAGCGTTGTATATTGCCGCTCTTGCTTCGCTATAAGCTGTTTCGTTGCGAACCAGGCCGCAGTGTCCAGGAATCCATTGGAGTGTAATCAAGTGATCGCCCCTATGTGTTAGGTCAAATGCTTGGACGATTCCTAACGTTAACTCGTAAAATTGGCCTCTTCTTAAGCAAGGGGACTTTATTTATAAAAGGGGACAATGTTCAATTCGATGAAAAGACGTCTTGCGGCCGGCGGCGACCATACCTGCCGCCTTCGAATAAGGGCTCGTAAGCTGTACTAATGGAGCCACAGTGGCTGTGGTTCTCCCTTCCACTTATCGGGAATATCTGAGCGTTTGAACTCGGAAGTGTTGGTGCCCCGCCACGGTGGTCTACTGGCTAAGGCACTCGGCTGCTGACCCGCAGGTCGTGGGATTGAATCCCGGCTGCGGCGGCTGCTTTTTCGATGGAGGCCAAAATGCTGTGGGCCCGTGTGCTCAGATTTGGGTGCACGTTAAAGGACTCCAGGTGGTCGAAATTTCCGGAGCCCTTCACTACGGCATCTCTCATAATCATATGGTAGTTTTGGGACGTTAAACCCCACATATAAATCAATCACTCGGATGTGTTGGTCAGCGCACCTCGCAGCCGGAACTGCGAATGTGGCGTGCTGACTGTTCCTGTTTTGTTGTCACAAAAAAAACGAGCCCTTAATTTTTTTCTCCTTCTTTCTTGTTAGTGGCGCACCAAAACTGCCCCGGCTCGCGTTTTGGCAAGACCTGCAAGAACGTGTGGATCGACCTTGGGTCCTCGCTTTGTTATGTGTAGCCACAAAAATCAATCTGCAAAAGGCACTCTTACAAAAAAAAAAAATGAAGCAAAGGAAGAAAAAGGATGATCTGCTTTTGCGAGGACAAGCTGATGCGGCGCATTGAATTGCATCTTGAAAGTATCGACCAGCAAAGCTCAGCGCCGACGTTTCGTAATTACGTTTTTTCGTCGTGTCATAACACTCCGTCCCAACGGAATCGCTTTTACACAAACCGTAAGTGACAGAGATGTGTTGCTCGTTCGGCACTTCGTTTGTCCATCTCTTATATCAACCAAATTTGAACTGAGCCATGGCCACCATAATATGGCCAAGTCCATGCCCCCGTCCACTAACATCTTTTTGCCCATCTGAGATCATTTTAACGCGATAGCATTAAGGAGTTTGTGTAACAGAAATTCTGGTGTTGGTGTTGTCAGCGTCGGTGATGTGTGCGAAACTTCAGTGTTGTCTGCGAGCAAAAATTTGCGATAGGCACAAATGAATGAACAATAATAAAGCTCGCTTCGAAAGGTAATTTAGCTCAGGCCGTCCGCGTGGCATTGAAGTTTTCTACAACAGAAGCGCATCATTCCTTATAACTGCTTCCGAAAACAAAACATATAAATATCATCTACTATGAGGAGTCTCTTTAATGCCCGTAGTGTTGCTTTGCGAAAGCGTAGAACCCCACGTCAGGCGTCATAACTTCGGAGTAACTCAACGGGTGAGGAGCGTAAAGGCCCAGCCATTGCACAGCGCTAAGCCATTTAACCATCATCACAAGCAAAAGCATCAACATCTATAGTGAGTAGCCGCGTGGCTTTACTGGTTGCCTCACGGGTGCCACAGCGCGCAGAGAACCGCCGCCATCTGCTGTGTTCGCCCTCCTTGACGATACATTCTTGTTAGAAGAAACAGTTCACTAATTCAGAGACGAACTGTCCTCACACGGAAAAGCAATCAAGGCCTTATTGAACTTTATGCGGGCTAGTGGCCTACTGAATAGGCTATGCATTGCCATTCTACACTATCTTCCTTATCCTGTTTTTTTTTCGAGCATTTGATTTACTTCCTGATTTACTTCCCATATCTCTTCCCTAGTCTCCTACCTTTAATGGCTGGTAGCAAACCGTACCCTATAAATATCGTTGACATCCTTGCTTTTCTGTCTATTCCATTCTCTCCCTCTTGTGGGCGCATAGTGGACCCATCACCGATTCGCCAAACAAAGAAATATCGGGTAGGGGGCACTTCGCAACTGTATTCGCTGTAGTCATTCTAGGATATTTGCAAACGACCAATGTTACTCTTAATGACGCTGCCTTACAGCATAGCCTTGGTGTCCAACGGGAAGCAAAGTAAAGCTATCCATTGGAAAGGCATTATGAACCGGGCAGATTTCGCTATGACCTTCTATTCTTGAGGCAAAGCTTAAGTGTCTTCCATTTGTTTTTCTTATCACATAATAATTATGATTCAGTTAAAAGGTAGTAACAGGCACACCCCACACTTTGTTGTATTTTATTATCTTTTGTTCTCATAAGACTGTGTCTAACCGTAAGTGGGGGCCAAGGTCACATTCAGCTTTTTTCGTTAATATCTGAAGGGCCGAATCTTTCTTGTGTGTGTGTGTGTGTGTGTGTGTGTGTGTGTGTGTGTGTGTGTGTGTGTGTGTGTGTGTGTGTGGTGTGTGGTGTGTGTGTGTGTGTGTGTGTGTGTGTGTGTGTGTGTGTGTGTGTGTGTGTGTGTGTGTGTGTGTGTGTGTGTGTGATTTTTCTAATCTCTTCCTCTTCCCCTCCTGCAGGCTTCATTAAACCGAGTATTCCTTCCTGCGTACTTACCTATCTTTACTTTCTTTGACGTCCTTCGGGAACGAACGTGACCCTGAAAGGGAACGGGCTCATTCGAGGGACGTTGCATACAGGGAAGGAAATCTCCGCTCCGTTACTCGTTCATATTCACATTTTTGCTACGCCGTGTGGAAAGGCACACATCATGGTTTCCAGCCTGACAGCGATGTGGAATCGGGTTTCGTGCACTGCGGTTACCCTGACACTGCCGCAGTGCGTCGGGAGCTCGTCACTGTTTTATTTTTGTTTTTCTTCTCCAACACCTGTCTCTAACGCGACGTGACTCTAGAAAGGATCGTCAGTCACGAGCTCCCATTGTGAGCTCAAGTCTCCACCCGCAACGCACTCCTAGTCAAAACTTCGTGGCGCCTACTATATATGCTTCACTGTGCATGGTGTAGAGTGGCGCTGAGCCCATCAATCTGCCTCAGGGCAGCCTCTGTGGCCATTCGTGTTTTCTCTATTCGCGACACTGTTTGCCGCCACACGGTCGCGACCAGCTCACTTTATCTGGTGTAGTCTTCCTCACTGTCATTCACTCAGCGCCGAGACTGTAACGAAAGGATGAAAAAGTGTTTATCGCGTTTACCCGCAAAACTAAAACAAGATGAGTAGTGCCTGTCTTTCCGACGTTTTCTTTCACAACAGCCCGAGGTGATTGAAGTCAGCGTCCTTAAAAAGAAAAGCTTCTCATCAGTCCTCTGCTCTCAGGCAGAAGTAAGAGATATAAACACCACACTGCACGATCATTAGAAATTATATAATGCTACCCAACGATGCTTGCCTCTTACGTTCTCGCAGTGTTTACGACATGGCGATCCCACTCTCTCTCGATTCTCACTAAACCTATGCGCCTCAACCACCCACTGGGTTAACAGAGTCCCTCGGAAAGATGTGGAAACCGTGAAATCCTGAGATTGAAAGGAATCGGTGCAACTAGCATAAAGCCGCACAAGGCTGGCTCACAGCGGACATATTGTGGGCGCCTGGCTGATCCAGGCTGGGCTAGGCTTCTCTTTTTCTTTCTTACGTGTCTTATTTCGATTACCTTGCTATAATACATTACACATGAGTATACTTCGTCCCTTATTATTGGTATTTGGTACGTCTGTTTGTGTTTTCTCTACGTCTGTTGGTTTTCTTTTTTTTCCATCATTTCCTCTTTCTCCTTATCTTTATCTTTTTCTCTCTTGGTGCAGTTGTTCTCTAGGCGTCTATCTTTCTCACTCTTTCTTTCCGTTTATTTCTATCTCTTTAGATATGAGGCATTACAAGAAAGGAGGAACACGGTGTTTAGAGCAGCACGAATAACCAGTGAACCAGCCAACCACATCGCCATGATCAACCTGACTACGTGCACTGCAGGGCAAAGGCTTCCTCCCGTGATCCGCCAATCCACCGGGTCACCAACCACATGATGTAGTTTAGGTCTGCCGTGGAAGTGGCGCTGAATATACAAGAAAGAGAAGTGTAACTTGAGGAATTAATCCGGGGTAGGAGGTAAGGAGCAGGGAAAGTGCGAGTCTGCAGTTCTCGCCACAAAATTTTGCACCTGTGCGGGGATAACCATAAGCCTTGGCAGCTTTTTGTTGAAATCCGCGGATAACCTCTATCCGCGACTTGGGTTTTGGTTAGTGCACTCGCATATCGTGCTCATTGCAGTGTAAAGACACCGAGCAGGATGACTTTGAACCCAACAGGGTGCGACGTTTGCACCTTGTTGTATTCCTTGGATAAACATTGCATTGTGTCGTGCTGCCAGTGTAATGCCAGAGCGCTTCAGAAAGATGTGCCGGGTTAAGCTCTGCTCCTCATGACGCCCGAACAGTCACAGCTACCTACAGGAAAAGCGGCTGTTCTTTCAATGAAGATGTTAATTTTTTTCATTATTCTTTTTTGGAGCTTTCTGGCCCTCATGTTCAATAAAATTAAGCTATGATATTGTATGTATGCGAAATAACTCTTTGAAGCATAACTAGCGACTTTGCACCAGTTTATTTTTCAGAAGAGGTGTTCTGAATATTCGGATTACTGCAATTAAGTACTGTAGCAGAACCGGAACAGCCTCGAAGATTATTGAGAGTGTTGCTCGTTCCTTGTGTCAATATATATATATATATATATATATATATATATATATATATATATATATATATATATATATATATATATATATAAAGCTCACATTTGTCAAAATGGTCTTTTCACCAGTACCTGATTATGTGTAGCAACTGATACTTGATTAAAAATAGTTATTGTGGAATCATAACACGCATTATTGCAGGCACACACCTCGGAATGAAACACGATCAGTGTTATGCTGCTATGATTTTTCGAAAATGATCTACCAACTTTTCCTTTACTATGACACTTCAGGGCTTTGAGTCAATATGCTCTGACATTTTGATGAATTCAGAGTGAGCCAGAGTCAACTCTTGAAAATGTATTCGCGAGAAGAGGCTCGACACATGTCTTCCCAAGGACCAGCGTCAGTGCATTTAATTTATACGCCACGTAAGGTAATTTCGCGTCCTGAAATTTCACTGTACAAACAAATATGTTATCGTTGACAAGGCAGCAGCATGTAATGTGGTTCGACCTAATTGTATCGCAATTATTAAGTTTATAATCCGAAGAATGGCTGATTCATTTGCAGCGGACGGATAGCACCCACTTTGTGTCATGGAACTGGACACATTAATCTTGTGTGGGATGTAATTTGTGTATAAGATTTCGAATGAATACTTCAGGGTGTTTTTTTTTTGAACTGTTATGACACACTGCTGATGAAATGACAATTTTATTTTTCATTGAACGTCAGCGCACGCTAAACCAAACATAGTACGCAGAGCTTACTGGTCATAAAAAATCTTTCTCATAAGGGGTCCAGCTGACACCTTTACGAATCGTGGCATGTTACGGTCTCAAGTTTAAAAAAGCCCAGCAATAATACTTTTTGAGCAGGCTCAGAAAACGTTGTTCCTCGAAAAGCGCTGTCGAGAACACGCGAGCCATATAGTATAGCGTGACCTTAAATTTACCAAAAATTATCAGGCAGTTAAATATCACTCTCTCTTTGCACGCTATATCAATCTGTGTACTAAAAAACTATTCTGGCAAAAGCCCATGTTTCACGTCATTGAGCACGGCGTGCTGAGCAGTTACCGGGACCGGCAGGGAGGATGTGACTTGTCCTTGCATGTGCGCGCCATCACGCTGACTCAGAGCCGTGTGTTTGAAGAACAAAAAAAAAGTCAAAGTGTTCATGGTGACCAGGCGCACGTGACTTATTTTCTTCCGCGTTCCATCACTCCCTACTCAGCTTCCAGCGCTTTCATCAAGACGAGAGAAAAGAGAAAGCAGATTAAGCGTTCAACGAAACTTTGTAACTCGGCTCGTACTGGGCGGATTCCAAAAGTGCGGCGGTCAATTTGTGAGGCAATAAGCTCTTTCAGTGAATCCGTTCTATGGCTACGTGGACAAACGTTGCAGGACTCCTTTAGGACGAACATCAGCTGAGCCCCTTCTCAAAGTGAGTGCTCATCACTCGGAGAACGTAAACTTGTCCGTGCTCCTTGTTTTTCTGGGCAAACACCTTAGACGCATCTTCAAACAAGAAAAATGACCGTCGGTGACAGCGTCGATATGAATGATATGAAAGTGACGTGGTCTAATGTCACGCTTGAAGATGCCATCAGGAGACATCATCAGGACGTCACAATCACTGTGGGACCATGGTCACACGTCATAAAAATGTTGGCCTTATAGCTATGACGTACTCATAAAGCCACAGTGTATGGCATCACATGCCACGTGTCATATGACGACGTCGTCACTCAAAATCATCGCGCTGTCAAAATGCGAACTAATCTCTCAGGCAATGTGAAACCAGATAAGCTGGAGACGTCTTGCAATGTCTCTCATTCCGCAGTAATTGCACTGATGCCACTGAAACAGCCAAGTTGCAGCGTCAACATGTAGGGACGCGAACATTGCGAGGTCATGTTAGTGTTACGAGATGACCACTTGCTGCTTTGCTCGTTATTAGTGCACAGATGGCCAACAACCTCCCAGCAACGTCGATATCGCACTGAAGTATGCGTTGATCACAGTGTGGTTATAAGACGCAATTTAAGCCGCCACGTTGCAGTCATGTTGTGCTTCTCTGGCGTCACGTGCAAGCTCTCAAATGCAAAACAAGCCGATATGCAGAAAGCGTTTTGGGGACGGTGGAAAAGGATGAATGCATCATTTGAGAAAACAAAAGTGGCTTTCATCTCCAAGTGGTCTCATTCCAAACAATAGGGAACACTGTATTTTTGTTTGTTTGTTTGTTTGTTTGTTTGTTTGGTGCTTGCCTTAATGCCGCTCAGCTGAAACAGTCTGTAACAAAAGGGTGCGCCGAATATCTTATCTTGTGCGTGTCGTGCTTGCACTCGGAAAGCAGAATACTCTCCATGCATTCCAGCTCACACTGTTCACCTCTACCAAAACAACAGGATTTGGCCACCGACTTATTTGATGACGTCATATCACTACGATCGCACGTGCTCAGAATATTAAAAAAAAATTGCTGCTCGATTACATTATGACATACTCTGCCATGTTGTGCGAGCTGGCGGCATGTACATACTGACACAAGCAGTGAGCGGCAGCAAAGGCCTCTGACGAATGACGAGCTGTGACCAAGTCGTCATTGTGTGTCTTCATAAAGTAACAAGATCGCAGGGGAAAGTTATCCCCGTGGGCATGTGTATAAGATACTAGAGATACCACCGCATCCTCTTTGGCGTGCGTCTTTTTAATGTGGCTGAACGAAGCCCATTTCTGTATTCACTCTTGTTGTAAGTCATCTTTAAAACAGCACAAGAGATGAGGAAGAAGAGGAAAGAAAACAGCGGGAGAGATGCTGACTGCTCGTGGGAACTATTCTTATTAGTTTAACACGGAGGTGTGCAATACAAGCTCAAAAGCCTAATATTTGTAATTTAAGTTTAATATATTTCGTACTATTGCTATTTATTTCTTTATTTTTTTACACCTACCATAGCTTAAATAATATTTAAAAGTCGAACGTCGCATTCATGGCCAGTCTCGCAGATTGGGCACATGCCCTTTATAGAAGGAAAACAAACAAGATACTCACTCACAACTAAGAAATTTACTTGAAAGAACACGGTTTTTACACAAGATGTCACGTGCACAGTGATGTCGAAAAGCGTAAAGTTTCAAAGTAGAATACATGTTTTAAAGGCGAATTCTAACCGACTTGCCTTAAACCTTGTTTTAATGCGTAAACGTTGGGCATTCATTTGCATTTGTGTTTGAAGTGTATGCGCTACAGAGATCATGTGAACCTTCTCGGAACATCTGTGCACGGGGTGTTTGTGCAAGAAAATTCTCTGTGTGTACCTTGCCATCGCTGTACTTGTGTAACAGTCCTCGGCGACATAGAGTTTCCTAATGTTAACCAGAAGAGATTGTAGTGCTGCAATCGTTCAGCGACCATGGGAATGAGTACATGGATTTGCCTAGTATTCGCGCTTGTCGGTTTCGAACGCATTTGTAGCTTCGTTTATTGAAGTGTTTCGGTTTTGTTTCGAATAAAAGAGCCAACTGTTTTTAACTTCCAGAGCCGATTCTGATTGGTGAGCGAAATAGATTAAAGTGGTGACGCTTAACTGATAAACTATTATTGATTGTTGTTTTATGACAAAAGAGCTTCAAGCCATGCAAAGCTAAACGGAACGTAAAGTACGAAAAATATGCAAATTCATGTACAACCCATCATTCTCATGCTCCCTGAAGAGCCATGCGTTGCAGCTCCCATTGGCACTAGCGCCACAGTTGTCTGTAATGTTTTTATAGAAAAATATATGGTCTGTCGACAGTGTTTAACGACGACCTTCAGTTCAATGCACTCATAAGGTTATTAGCTTTTGAGAGAGCTGCTTTTCGGTTAATGACCGAACTGAGGCTTCCTTCAGAATATGGAAGAAATATTTGCAGAACTCGGAATCTACGCTTGCGTACTTATTCATATTTCGCCGGGTGGCTTCTCATCATTTGTTTGCGTATGGAAAATTACGCGTTCGGCATCGCACACTGTTTTATTTGAGGTAATTTAGTTGCATTTTTGTTTTTATTATCGATCGAGTAGCGAAAGCGCCACCCTAGGCTACCTATGTTTTTACACACATTTATGAAAATGAGAGCATTGCGCTCTCGTATAAATATTTATCCACTAATCAGATTATATATATAAATAGTATGAAGAAAGGCAGGAAAGTAAACCGGAAAGCAATTATCTGGTTGCTACCCTGAATTGAGTAAAGGGAATGGTAGACAGGAATGTAAGAAAACGGTAATGAGAGAAAGATAGCGGGATGGAAGCGAAAACACACAAACACACTAAAACGTCACAAACGCTCGACGAGGTGGGTCGATCGCAGAAACTTCAGGAGGGCCTTCGTCGCTTTTTGGTGGGAAAGTGAATCTTTCTGGCATTTCAAAATTATTTTTTCGGAAAGCAGCTAATCATCCAGGCGTGTAAACACTGCTGACAGGAACTGCCCCTGACAATTGTACTGAGGGCACTGACACAAAATAATATTCGATGGTTTTGTCAACCCCGCATTGGTCACACGCATCACTCTCTGCCCATTCGATGCTGCAAGCGAAAGCGTTCGTATAAGACACTCCAAGCCACATGCAGCAGAGGATGGTTGTCTCAGATATAGATAAACCAGATGGAATGGTAAGTCGTAGGTGGGAATCCGGGCGATCAAGACGGGTGTGGAAAAATCCGGCCGTATTCCACGGAGACCTGGCGACATTGTGCGCGAGCCTAATAGTCAAACGTTTATTAGATAGAGAAAAGACTTTATTGTAGAAAAGACTTTATTAAAATGTTTATTAAAATATAGTTATCCGTCGAGGCAAACATAGGCTGGCCACAAAATAAAAAGTTGGATTGCTCATTTTTCTACATAAAAGCTGAAACGATTGTAGTAAATGTAGTCATAATAGTGATCATCGCAAGCAGTCTAACTACGCTCACTAAAGGGCAAAGGCCTCTCCCATGTTTCGCCAATCAGCCCGGTCCTGTGCTTGCTGCTGACACTTTATACCCGCAAACTTCTTAATCTAATCAGCCCACCTAATTTTCTGTGTCCCTGTTGCGCCTTTATCTTCTCTTTGAACGCAGTCATTTATCTTTATTGACCTGCAATTAATGCTACTTATGTGCAACGTGTGCAGCCCACGTCGCTCGTTACGCGAGGACATGCCGAGACTGTGAGCGACGCAAGACATTGCCGACAAGGCCAGCAGGCTTTCTTCAGCTGATGGAATCATCTCGCCGACCGTTCCAACAAATCGGGATGGACCTACTGGGGCCGTTTCTGACGTTGAATCCGGCAAACACATGGATCGTCGTAGCTACTCACTACCTCACCCGCTACGCTGGAACAAATGCCCTACCCAAAGGTAGCGCTGAAGAGGTAGCCAATTTCTTCGTTGAGTATATTGTCCTTTGTCATGGTGCCCCAGAGGTTGTCATTACCGGTAGAGGTATGGCCTTTACTGCTGATTTGACTCAAGCGATCTTGAGGCATAGCTAAACAAGACAATCGCCGACATGCTGGCCATGTGCGTCAACGTCGAACACAAGACGTGGGATGCCATCCTTCCGTACGTAACCTTCGCACACAACACCCCCGTACAAGAAAGGACGGAGATGACGCCGTACAAGTTGGTCTACGGAAGGAACCCGACAACGACGCTCGACGCCATGCTGCCAAACATTGCTGATGAAGAAAACCTCGACGTCACCGTCTACCTTTAGCGCGCAGAAGGAGCTCGTCAAATCGCTCACCTGCGCATCAAGAATCAGCAGGCGGCCGACAGCCGCCGTTACAATCTTCGACGAATCTTCGTGGAGTACCATCCCGGTGACCATGTCTGGGTATGGACGCCGATACGCCGACGTGGACTCAGTGAAAAACTTCTACGATGGTTATTCGGACCGTACAGAGTAGTTCGACGTCTTGAACCACTGGACTACGAGGTTGTTCCCGACGGCATTACGATCTTCCTACGACGCTGGGCTTGACCTGAAGTCGTCGATGTGGTGCGCCTCAAACCATTTCATCCGTAAACCAGAGGACTATATTTTGTTGTTTTTGTGGTGCTTTCTTGCTTGTAATTATTGTTTATTGTTTTTATTATAGTACCATCGTCTTTTGGTAAATCATCGGGGCGACGCCTTTTTGAGAGGGGGCAATGCCCATTCCTTTCCTCAAGTTTTGTTATCACCCCATTACACCACGTTGAGCGCAAACCGCGCCTAAGATGTCCGAGAAGCTTCAAGGCCTTAGTGGATCGTTTTGTTGAGATTACGCCTACATCGTGAACAGTACATATTATTGTGGAACTTACGTCACCGCTGGCGATAATGCTAGAACAGTCAATGGCAATTGTATAAATGCCGACGCGCTTCACCACTTGTCAGTTCATCGACGACCGATGGTCTGCCCGCCGCTATCAGTGCCGGTTTCTCGCTCTAATCTTACTTCTCATTTTTCGGCCACAAGTTCGGCCCAAATAATCGGTTTAATCTTTGACCTACTGTCTTCTCCCTTCGTCATTGTCACGACCCCGTGTCAGTATTGATTTGATTGATATGTGGGGGTTAACATCCCAAAATCACCATATGATTATGAGAGACGCCGTTGTGGAGGGCTCCTGAAATTTCGACCACCTGGGGTTTTTTTAACGTGCCCCCAAATCTGAGCACATAGGCCTACAACATTTCCGCCTCCATTGAAAATGCAGCCGCCGCAGCCGGGATTCGAACCCGCGACCTGCGGGTCAGCAGCCGAGTACCTCAGCCACTAGACTACCGCGGCGGGGTGGCCCGTGACAGTATAAATATGGTTTTATTATTTAGTAGCCTGTATGAAATATTGCTTGGCCCTTGGTTGAGTCAACTATCACGTTCTCTCTCTCATAAACTGCGATTATGCTGGCATTGTTTCGAGATCCTTGTACCGTACCCGTCCAGACCCTCTTAGTATACAGGATGGCCAGTCATTCTAAAACAATCGTTTTACCATCTTTCCGAGGGTCTAATGTTACCTTATCCTCACAGCGGCTATGGGTCCGTGAATTCTCTCTATGGCATTTATTACTTACCCCGTCGTTACAGGTGGGGTCGTCCAATTTTTCTGGGCTATTACTGCTTCTTACCATATCGTCCTTGTTGTCTCGGCAGCGGTACACATCTCTGTAGAATTCCTCTGCTACCTCAACAATCCTATCAATATTGGTTATGACAGCGCCTTCCTTGTCCCTTAGCGCATAGATTCACTTTTTGCCTATGCACAAGTTTGCCTTCGCTGCTTTCAGGCTTCTGCCTTTTTTTTGCAGACTGCTCGATTCTCTCTATCTTTTACCTTCTGGTGTCGGCTACCTTACACGTATTCTTCAACTTCTAAAGCTCCACCAGCTTAATTTTGTCGTTTGCATTTGTTCCTTTCATGCTTTGTCGTCTCTTAATTAAGGAGTGTTCAATGCAAACGCC
Source organism: Rhipicephalus microplus (assembly GCF_013339725.1). Lineage (NCBI taxonomy): Eukaryota > Metazoa > Arthropoda > Arachnida > Ixodida > Ixodidae > Rhipicephalus > Rhipicephalus microplus. The sequence continues at coordinate 132,297,405 of NC_051167.1, read as the reverse complement.
TCTATCAGCTCTCTGGTGGTCCGATCTGGGTGTTTTGAACATTTAGATCTGACCACCAGAGAGCTGATAGAGGCGTTTCACATTAGGAGACGTGAGAGGAGATGCGTAAGCGCACCCTTCATTACGTTGACAGAAAAATAATTTTTATACCTCATCAGCACTCTTGGGGTCTGACCTGAGGTACGTGTTTTATACCCCCATTTGTGTTTAGTTTATTTGAATTTTTTTTGAATTTTTTGATTTTTTATCTGCCAGGTCATGGGACGAAGAAGTCATATACATGTATACCTACCTTTTTTTTCTTTTGAATATCTTTAGTTGCGAGAGGCGCTCTTGGTCTGTGCTATTTTCTGATTTCGTGTCCGTGTCTTTGTCCGCACCCTTATTTAGGTAAGAGATGAACCAATACCAACTAGTCCAATTATCTGTGCTACTGCGGAGAAGGTTTCGTCTTAAGTGTACTGGGCCGACTGTTTCTAAAAGGCAGGTGAAGGCTTCGCGAGGAAGTGTCAGTAATTAGCTCAAGTTGTCAGAGAGAAGTTGGCTTAAGTGACATTCAGTAAACGTTTGCAGGTAAAAACCACTCGCGCAGGAGCAATATCTTGCCAATGCTGCCAGCCGAAAACCATCTGTAGCTGCCACATCACCACCCAACTACTACCGCAATATATATGATATAGCCATTTTGCGAGGTGTTCCGAGTCAGATTGTAAGATATGGTCTTTAGGAGGCACGAAATAAATAAAAAATAGAACTGAGTAAGCATTATACAGATTTTCAAACTTCTCCAGAGGAACATACGCGGCAATATAGAGGCAAAAGTTAGAGGCACAGTAACGGAGCCAAAAGGTAAAGCAAATCATGACAACAAAAATATCAGATCAACCCATGGCTTGCGTGAGGAGTTCGGATAAGTCACGTGGAAGATGGAACGATTCGACGACCAAATACACTCCATGATAGATTTCGCGAGTATACGAAAAAAAAGAAAGTGAATATGTTGAAATACTAGCCACTAAGGACGATAAACGGCGCGCCTGTACGCCCTGAATGCAAAAAGTTTGAGGTAAGTGGACTCTTCAGCAACGCCACTGTCACGGACGGCCATTTTTGGCGACACCGCGTCACGGCAATTAACGGGCGCCGTACTCCCCGACTGAGCGTGGGAAACACTCTGGTGGCCAAGCCGTATGACAACAACCCAACAGGTTGTCACTCTCGCTAGTTGCGGGCCCTCTCCCAATTAAAAAGGGGTGGGGTCAAAATATTTTTGGGGCGGAGTTTCCCCTCAATTAAACGCGCATGATTGGACCCAGGTAGAGGCCTCCTGTCCCCAAGGAAGAGAGCGAGGAGACACGAGGGGGATTTAAGCGCAGGATTTTGCCCTGCTAGGCAGACTAGTCGCTGACCAAGATGGTGTAGAAACAGATCAACAAGCATCTCTTCTAGAAGTTTTTAGTGTGGCTCTGTATCGGCTGGCCACCTAAACTTAGCCGTTCGTCTAGTTGTGACGCGATATTAACGTCTGCAACGTAGACATCGGGACTTCGCATCGAGTTAGCTCAACCTGCTCGAAGTCACCTGCAAGCACTAGCCTCCCGGAGCCACCAGCGTTGCAACACCGCCGACATCGCAGTCGTGCCAGAACTCTCTTCGACTTCTCGCATCCGATCGTCGGGGACACAACGCTGCCGGTCATCACACGTATGCCTTCACCTGTTTATATCTTCGAACTTTCTCCTCCGTCGTCCTATTTTTGTTAGTATGTGTAGTTTGTAGTAGTGCTCTCTCGTAAGCTGATTTATTGTTTCTGTTATATATTTCTTTAATTGTGTCAAGTGTCGTGGTATTTTGTTAGTTGTATAGAAGTGTTGTATTAGAACCCGTGTGCTGCCATATCACTAGAGTAAAGTTTGTTTTGTTTTCTCACGTCTCTGATCTCTTCACTGTCTCTGCTTGCGTACGGAACGAACCGACCTGCTGTCATTCCCGTCGCCGACTTCGCGCTGGCGACGCTAGAGTGGCAGCTTGTAACAGCCACTCTCGTTTTTTTTTCTTGAAGTGCGCTTTCAGGCAGAATTTTCAATGAAATGGTAACTTCGATAGATGAAGAAAAAGCTTCACTTCAGGGAAGACCGAATAAAAATAAAAGTACCTTTATCACCGGCACTTTTTGAGAAAATGGGCATCGAGGCTTTATCAGAGATGATCGAAGGCCATCGCCGACGTGTCCGAGCCCCGTAATGGCCCTTTTTTTATTACTTCTTCGTTCAGTCACTTTTTCTTTACCATGTTTAGAATGTTTGCGTACGATTAGGCTTTGTCATTCGTCATTCACCGAGAAACGCTGAACACTATACGAACTGTAGAAAAAGATTTGAACTACTGAAAGAAAAACGACAGTTTTTAACTCTCTTTCATAGGTATCGTTCTCCAAATGAAAGTGGCACAGAAACGTCGTATAGTCTGAGGTTCGATCCCTGGTCGAGTAGTAGTGATGGTCGTAGAAAACCTTATTTTTGTTCTTTTTTTGTGAAGTTCTAAAGAGGGAGGAGTTCTAAGCGTAGGGCTCCACTTGCTGTTGCGGTCATGACAACCTTTTCAATCAATTTTCGTCAGTCGTCCAGGGTGGGCTGGGAAGGGCGCACGGCTTCGCTCTCCGTCAGATTTTTTTCTAATCTCTGAGCTGCTCGTGCGCCTCTTTTATTGACGTAAGTTCCCTGGCGGAAATCACGTGCATCAGCTCTTGTTCTACTTTCGCACTTTCGCATAAAACACGTTCGTGGTAAAATATGACAAGAAATGGCACGTTCTTCAGCGGAAGTGGTAGAAGTGGAACGACTAGGTTTGGTCCACTCAGTGCCTTCACAACTGACCATGCACGCTCTAGAGGAGTCTAGAGAGCTGTAAGACGTCACAAATAAAAATACTATGTGATGGCGTGCATATATTGAAAGATTATCATCTTGAAGCATATGAACTAAAAAGAGGCAGGTGACGGAATTGGGAACACAGCGCGAATTCTTCTCACGAGAGCAGTGTTTATGTGTGCAGCAGTTCATGCTGTGTTGCTCCGAAAATACTGAAACTCCATGAGCCCATAACACGATGTGATAGCAAGGCTCCCATTGGGGGAGGATATGACTTTTGGTTTATTTAGACTAATTCAGTTTTTTTTCTGTGTTTGTTTGCAGGCACCCGAAGCTAACTGCACGATTCTTGACTTCACCTTCACCGAGATGTGGTCACCATGAAAAGAAATCGAACTCAGGCGTTTGAACTTGGAACCACACTGCAGCTCCTGAACTATGATCACAGGTAACATTTATTACTTGTTTAATGAGCTTTTACTATCGCAATAAGATAATTTTGATCAATGGTAAAAGCTAATTTGTTAATAGCAGAGAGCAACCAACGGTCATCTATAGCAAATAGAGCCAAAAAATTCGAAGTTGATAATTGGTAAGTTTGTCCCAGGACCTCTTTTTACTGCGAAACGGCTTCTTGGTGAAGTTCCTAAATTAGTTATTGCTTCACTGTAAGTGTTCCTCTTCATTTCAAACATATAATTGATTGGATGCCCACGTTTTTTCGCTAGTATAAAACACAATTGTGTTTTAGCTTATGGAAATATAGTCGAAAGTAAGCCCATTTTCCTTCTTAGGCTTGCCAAGAGGATATAACCACCTGGCATGAGTGCTTCAGCTTTTTAGCTAAGTCACTTCTATGAAGTATTGGCACCCCTTTCTTCCGGCTTTTCGTGTGAGTATCGTATGATCCTGTTATTCTTACTTCCGTTAACTAGCACAGGTTAGCCAGTCGGACTGAGAAGTGCTGGAGAACGTGAGAAAGGGAGAAATATCGATCAAAAGGGAAACGCAAAAAAGTGGACCTGGTAGAAGTAACTGGTTCCTACCCTGCACAGGGGTCGAGAAATGGAGGTTGTAAATAGGACAGAGTGAACTGGCTGACCCACTACTTCTCCTTCCGCGTATTGCTTCCTTACTTCGAAGATTGCTTCATTTTTTCCCTCATGCTATGCTTACTTCATTGTTTCCTTTATTCCTTCCTTTATTACTTTATTTCTTCCTTTGTGACTATTGCGGCACTGACGAAATCATCGAACATATTGCGCCAGTGCCTCTGTACAACGGTCAGAGACAGTTCATGTCCGCAGTGTTTTTTAACGCCACGACGACCAGCCGCTTCCCGAAAAATTAATTTTGGAATGCCGGAATGATCAAACTTCACGCCTAAAAGCGTTGAAGGCTCTCCTGAAGTATCGGTGATCGACACGCCTCATTGAACAATTGTGACATTCTAGTATGTGGGTGTTTTCTATTCCCTCCCACCGCTTCGCTCATCCCTTTTCCCTTACTATTTATTCTGTTTCCCATCCCCAGTGCAAGGTAGCAAACCAGATACTTGCTTCTTGGTTAACCTCTCTGCCTTTCATACCATATCTCTCTTTCTCTCTCATTCCTTCCTTGCTTCTTTCGTTTCTTCTTTTATTCCTTATTTCTTATTCCTTTATTACTACATTCCTTCCTTTCATACTTCTGCTTTCATTCTTTTCTTTATGGCTTCATATTTCTTTTATTATTCACTTCTTTCCATCATTATTTGCTTGCTTCTGTCGTTTCCTTCATTTATTCTTTATATCTCCCTTCATTCCGTCCTTCAGTCACTAATTCCTCTATTGCAGCTTATATCTGGTAATTTACTAATTTGTCGAATTGGATAGTGAGGAAGAGTTTACTCCCAGAAAGGTAATAAATTAGCAGCTATAATAAACAAATACGAATTTGGTTCGACATGCTTCATTTCATTTACCTTCAATCTGTAACAAAGCAGAAAACGTGACAGCACCTGCAATATCTGCTACAACGATGAAATGCTTGTTAGCACGAGGCTGAAAACTTTAAAATCATATGAAAGGCAAAAATCAGTTCAAAACAATTCGCAGCACGTTTTATTTGTTCGTTTGAAAAGGTGCCAAAAGTCTTGTCCATTCAGCATTAAAAATTAAAGGAATACAACAGCAAAGAGGCGCATTTCATCAGTTGCGCAACAGCATAAACCGAAGTTGTAAAGGCCAAAAGGAGACGGGCAAGAATTTCCTCGTTCTTAGCGAGTTTGAAGGCAAGAATAGGCGCGTTCCTGTTTTTAAACGAGATCGCATACTTGTTAGCACCGATTTACATATGTACTGTTACAACGAACATTGCGTGTGACGCAACGAGTATCGGCTATCCTTCATGGACGTCAGCTCGAAAAAAGGTCAGTGTTCGCGGCGCGCCGGCGCTGTCTCTTGCGTTTATCTCCGCGGGCGCTGTTTCGGGAGCAAAATCACAAAGCACACGGTAGATTGTTTCCGGCTGACACAAAAGCCTCAAAAAAAGCTACGCAAGTCGTCAAGATGTGGGCATAAACAACACAAAAAGTAATCTCGACAGATGCACTGAGCTACAGCACGTGAATATCGGCTGTCTCTGTACGAAATATTCCAGATGGCATGGGGTAAGAAGGCTGTAGATATTAGTCAGGGCGATGGAAGTCACGTGTAGTATTAGGCCGTCTTCGTTTATAGAGATCGTGTTTCATCACCCACGAACTCGTCAAACAGCTCTTATTTCTGTGTCTACTTGTATCAGTTGGATGACCTTGCGCACGCTACCATCGTGACCACTTCCATATAGCACTTCCAGGTATATTCTCTTGAGGTCTGACGTCTACTTATGGGGGTGCAACATGCTTGCTTCCACCGATTCTTCGGACTAGTGGAGAGCACATGTAAGATACATTGCGTAATAGGGTTGAATTGAACTTTCTGCATAGTCATTGTGTCTTGAGTTAACTGCGTTGAGTGGAGGATCACTTCCCCTGAAACGCATTTTTGTGTTCGAGCGAGATCACTCATTTGTTAGTCCCGATTTCTATCTCTACTATGACAACGAATATCAGGAACGACTCGACTTCGTTATAACGAGGATTGGTTGTACTACGTGGATGTTAACAATGTTACGCGGCTCGGTAAACGTGCCACGTTGAAATACCTACTTGAAAAGTACTTTTATTTGCTCTAAACGAATGCAACTATAAACAATTCGCCTGCTCATTTTGAGGGTAGGATTTCGTTTTGATATAGGACAATCGAGCACGACTGACTGCAGAATAATTATAGATTTTATTACGCGACAACTTTCATAAATATTTAACCAAACCCAAAACAACAGGTTACTTTATTTCTTTTCTTGTAATATAGTATCGAGAGTCTCAGAATTGTGTTGTGCGAATTTATAAAAATTTGCAAACTGTCTGGCGTAATTTGCCATTGAAGCCAACAGGAGACACTCACGTGTAAAGTAAGCTGTTTGCCTTGTCAGCCTGTTGATTGATGACTGCGCTTCAACACCGTGTGAGAAAGCCTAATCCTCCACTGACTTTAACAGCTTCATCATTTAATCCAAGAGTGTGCCTCCATTTGACGACCACCTTGGTGATAAATAGAACTGACTTCACAGCGTAATCACAAGAGCTAGGAAGTAGAGCTGCTGCGATACCAGAACGCCTATGAGAGACGTGTGTTTAGAAAAATGGTTGCCAATTTAGAGTACCTCATGTACCCTACTACGGGAAAGCATCAAGCCGTCCCTAAACACACTCGCACTATATGTGCATTTGGAAAAGGTTGTTAAATACCCAGGGTACTTGGTACTCTACTGCGGGAGAGCATAAAGCCGTCCCGTGGACCTCACACATCGTTAGGCCGTGCCGACAAAAGTTACGCCGTGAATCAGTTTACGTCATACAGATTCTGGGCACTGCCGTCTGTTTAGGAAAGGTTGTTGATGATTTATAGTACTTGGTACTCGACTTTGGGAGAGCAAAGCGCTGTTCTATGGAAATACAAGTTGCTTGGCTAGTCGGTTCACGTTCGTGTAATCGGTTGCGCTCCCCTTAACGCTTGCCTAGGTACTAACGCTTGCCTAGGTACACGCACTAACACACACGCACATAGAGAAAGAGAGCTACCCACACGCACACGCACAAACACACACGCACACACACAGGATACACGTGAAGATGCAACAGTTACTAGTCCAGAAAGGGCACATACGAGAAGGAGGGCACTCGCACGAACCATTATAGGAGCCGTTTTTCTGCGTCACACGAAAGGCCCAGATTCTTAGGAACCTAGGCAATGTACTGGTAAGCCTGAGTGCGCCGTGGAAAATCAAGGACATCATGTTTTCAAAGCTAGGTTTGGTATATATAAATACCACTCCAATTGTCGACTTCTTCAATTGGTCAGCCTTCACGGGCATCTTCGTCAGGTATATGGCACGTCTGCAAGATGCTCTGCGGTAGCGAAACAGAAGCTCGCAACCCGCATACATAGGGACGACGAGTCGTATACGTCCTACATTGATGATATTCTGGCTCTCTGTCGCCGAGCACAAAATGACATGACGGAGGCCGATTGCACGCGACACCTACCGAAAGGTATCAACTCTGTGGCCTTCAAATCTCTCGTGATCCAGAATCCTACTGCCGTCCGGGACGTCATCACTACATGCCAGTGTCTGGACGCGCTTCATTCCATGCGCCTTCCACACACCTCCTGCGACGCTCGCTTAACCGGAGAGCATGAATTGCGAGCCCTTATCCGCACAATTGTCAGAGAGGAACCCCATTGCCTAGTTACAGGTAACCCAACCCAACAGCCTTTCGCCAATCGTATGCTGCAATAATTTCAACATCGGTGTCTCAGAAATAATACCTCAATCATTCACGTAAAGTGTCGACATCCGTCCGTTCGCGGTCACTCGGAGCTTTTTCACTTGTTAAGACTTTGCAATTGTTGACCCGCTATTTCATGAGAGAAAAATGAAGAAGAGGTCGTCTTTGAACTCGAACTTCTGTAGAGTGAGGTAGCCAGAAGAACTTTTTCACGTTATGTTGTTGATTCCAGGTTCGGTCAGCCACGTCTCAGTTGTGATAGCCTGTGCTTGTGTGTGTGTGTGTGTGTGTGTGTGTGTGTGTGTGTGTGTGTGTGTGTGTGTGTGTGTGCGTGTGCGTGTGTGTGTGTGTGTGTGTGTGTGTGTGTGTGTGTGTGTGTGTGTGTGTGTGTGTGACGTAAGAAGGTAGCGATAGTGGGCAGAAGCCGAGGAGGAAGAAGTGACAGTACAATAAACATGGGGTATGAGCCAGGCCACGTCTCCCATTCATCATAGCGTCACACGAGCCGACAGGATGAAGACCTGGCCGCCACTCATCAACTTCACATCAGTCACAAACCCACCGGCAATACGCCTCAACTGAATATCGACCATAGAAGAGGTAATTCCAAACACAGGCAGTTTCCGGCATCATGACACAACCATCGACTGACCTTCCCATGCTCAAGTACACCAGAGCAGCGGACGATAGACCTGTACAGGACTGGTTCCACCTGTTCGAGCTACACGCTGCCACTGCATTATAGTCGGAAAGGGAGATGATCGCCAACTTCACCGACTACGTCACCCGTGAGGCATTTAGGTTTTACCTCACCCACATCTTTGAATATGACGAGTCCTGGCTAACGATCCAAGAAGATATGATTACTCGTTTCAACGCCTATGACCAAGACCTACTTATTGCCAACCATCTCGAGCAAACCCGACACTATCGTCAATTTCCTAAGCAGCCATCAAGCATTCTAAAGCCTAACGTGAATCGACAACTGCCACAAGACGAAGTCGCACATGAGTTGACTTACAGAAGACTATGCATATTTTGGGAAAAGCCCAACCATCAAGCATACCTCCCCTCTGCACGAAACTGTCGGAATTTGCAAAGTCCTCGCTCCAGCTTATGACACGAGGCATTGCACACCCACCTGATGGCCTTCATTCTTCGTCTCGCATATGTAATCCACCACGTGGTTTTTCATCACGCGGTTCTTCAAGTGCTCCTACCACTCACCATTTGCCTCATAAAGACGCCGCGATCACGGTAGACGACCTGACGCTTCACGAAAATAACGTGTCAAGCCATGCTCTTTCAGTATGGGTTCATTCATCACCGTCCGGAGCACACACCATTGACAGTCGAAGCAAAGCACAAGGCTCAGACGTATCGAACATCGCACGCTGCCAGGCGCAAAAGTTCTTTGTAGTGAACAGTGTAGAAGAGGCTTCAAAAGAGCTTTCTGTCAACTCTGAAGCATTATCGTCACTGCCTGAACAGAATTACAACAACCCACAGACTACCAGCTGCCGACTGGACACTACATCAATCTGTAAAGAAAACCGTCATGATGTTCGAAAAGCACTGCCACCTCAGCACGTTCAAATACAACTGCAGCAAAAGCGAATCCAAGGATTCGAGACACTCCAACGAATACGCCAACAAGGACGCGACGCAAAGCGAGCATTTTAAAGCAAACTCAAGATGTGAGGCATATACGCATAAAGTATCGGCGCCACAAACGCATTTGGCACAAGAGATCAAGACTGTGCCTACGATTACAGCTCCGAAACCGTAGAAAACGATGAAAGAGACAAAAAGGCATCATCTATAGAACGCAGAGACTAAGACACCTTTCCGTCAGCCGCGACCATCACACTCGCAAACTGGAAGCACACCGTTTGTTCCCGCCACGACACTCAGTTCGAAGCCTTCGGCATTCGAACCTGAAATGCTAAAGGGACTCCCAACCTTGTCCGTTTCTCAGAAGAACTCAACCGATGTCATCACCAGAGCAGACCTCCAGGGTTTGGTTATGCCATCCAAGACGCAACAGCCAGCCTCGTCCACCCGAGTTCTCTTAGATATGGCCGGACTGTTTCCCTCTGCTGTGGATTTTTTGTGCGAGTTAAGGAACTCCCTTCTGAAATGGTATTACGTTGCATTGTGACATTTTTTCGCTTTAACACTCTGCGTTTTTGTTGTTTTGTTAAGTGTCTGACGCGACTTCTTCTGGGGAGAAGGGGAATCATGTGACGTAAGAAGGTAGCGATGGTTGGTAGAAGCTCAGGAGGAAGAAGTGGCAGTAGAATTAACATGGTGTATGAGCCAGGCCACGTATCCTCTCTCTCTTTCACACACACACACACACACACACACACACACACACACACACACACACACACACACACGTGTGTGTGTGTGTGTGTGTGTGTGTGTGTGTTTGTGTGTGTGTGTGTGTGATAGCAAGCCAGATACTTGCTTTCCGGTTTACCTTCGTGCCTTTCTTCATACGCCCTGAATGCACAAAGTTTCAGGTAAGTGGACTTTTCAGTAACGCCACTCTCGTTTTTTTTTATTGAAGTGCGCTTTCAGACAGAATTTTCAACGAAATGGTAACTCCGATAGATGAAGAAAAAGCTTCTCTTCGGGGAAGACCAGATAAATATAAAAGTGCCTTTATCACCGGCACTTTTTCAGAAAGTGAGCATCAAGGCTTTATCAGAGATGATCGAAGGCCATCACCGAACTGTCCGAGCCCCTAATGGCCTTTTTCATTACTTCTACGTTCACTCACTTTTTCTTTACCATGTTTAAAAAGTTTTCGTACGGTTTGGCTTTGTCATTCGTCATTCACCGGGAAATGCTGAAGACTATATGCGAACTGTAGAGAAATATTTGAACTATTGAAAATGAATAGACATTTTTTAACTCTCTTTCATAGGTATTGTTCACCAAATGAAAGTGGCACAGAAACTTCGTATAATCTGAGGTTTAATCTCCGGTAGGGTAGTTATGATGGTCGTAGAAAACCTTCTTTTTGTTCTTTTTTTGTGAGGTTCCAAAGAAGAGGGGGGGGCCGAGTACTAAGCCTAGGGATCCACTTGCGGTCATGACAGCCTTTTCAATCAATTTTCGCCAGTCGCCCAGGGTGGGCTCGGAAGGGTGGCTTCGCACTCTGTCAAAATTTTTTCTAATCTTTGAGCTGCTGGTGCGCCACTTTTATTGACGTAAGTTCCCTGGCGGAAATCACGTGCATCAGCTCTTGATTTACGTTCGCATAAAACACGTTCGTGTTAAAATATGACAAAAAAAGTGGCACGTTCTTCGGTGGAAGCGGTAGAATTCCAGTGGAACGACTAGGTTTGGTTCAGCCAATGCCTTCACAACTGACCATTCACGCTCTAGAGGAGTCTAGAGAGCTGTAAGACGTTACAAATAAAGATACAACGTGATAGCGTACATATATTGAATGATTACCATCTTCAAGCATATGAACTAAAAAGAGGGAGGCAACAAAATTGGGAACACAGGGCGAACTCTTCTGACGAGGGTGGCGTTTATTTGTGAAGCAGCTTTTGCTGTGTTACTCTGAAAATTCTGAAACTCTATGTGCCAGTAACACGATGTGATAGCAAGGCTCCCATTGGGGGAGGATATGACTTCGGAAATAGTTAGGCTGCTTCAGTTGTTGTTGTTTTTTGCTTCTGTGTTTGTTTGCAGGCACCCAAGGCTAAGTGCACGAGTGTACATTTCACCTCCACCGAGGTGGGGTCACCATGAAAGGAATTCTAACTGACCCGTTTGAGCTTGGAACCACACTGCAGCTACTGAGCTATGATCACAGGTAATATTTATTACTCGTTCAATGAGCTTTTCACATCGCAATAAGATAATATGGATCATGGGTAAAAGCCCATATGTTAATAGCAAAGCACAACCAACGTTAATCAACGTTATAGCAACGTTAATCTATAGCGAATGGAGCCGGGGAAGTCGAGTTTGATACTTTGTAAGTTTGTTCCAGGACCTCTCTTTACTGCCAAACGGCTTCTCGGTGAAGTTCCTTAATTTGTTATTGCTTCACTGTAAGCGTCCTTTTCTTTGAAATAGAAAATCGATTCGATGCCAACGTTTTTTCACAAGTAAAAGCTTATGAAAATGTCATCATCATCATCATCAGCCTGGCTACGTCCACTGCAGGACAAAGGCCTCTCCCATGTTTCGCCAGTTAACCCGGTCCTGTGCTTGCTGCTGCCCATTTATACCCGCAAACTTCTTAATTTCATCAGCCCACCTAACCTTCTGTCTCCCCCTAACCCGCTTTCCTTCTCTATGAATCCAGTTAGTTACTCTTAATGACCAGCGGTTATCCTGTCTACGCACTACATGCCCGGCCCATGTCCATTTCCTCTTCTTTATTTCAACTATGATATCCTTAACCCCCGTTTGTCCTCTAATCCACTCCGCTCTCTTCTTGTCTCTCAAGGTTACACCTACCATTTTTCTTTCCATTGCTCACTGCATCGTCCTCAATTTAAGCTGAACCCTCTTTGTGAGTCTCCAGGTTTCTGCTCCGTAGCTAAGTACCGGCAAGATACAGCTGTTATATACCTTCCTCTTAAGGGATAATGGCAATCTACCTGCCATAATCTGAGAGTGCTTGCCGAATTTGCTCCACCCCATTCTTATTCTTCTAGTTACTTCAATCTCGTGGTTAGGCTCTGCAGTTATTACCTGCCCTAAGTAGACATAGTCTTTTACAACTTCAAGTGCACTATCACCTATCTCGAAGCGCTGTTCCATTCCGAGGTTGTTGTACATTACTTTCGTTTTCTGGAGATTAATTTTAAGACCCACCTTTCTGCTCTCCCTGTGTAACTCCGTAATCATAAGTTGCAATTCGTCCCCTGAGTTACTCAGCAACGCATTGTCATCGGCGAAGCGCAGGTTACTAAGGTATTCTCCATTAACTCTTATCCCTCACTGTTCCCATTCTAGGCTTCTGAAAACCTCCTGTAAGCACGCGGTAAATAGCATTGGGGAGACTGTGTCCCCCTGCCTTAGACCCTTCTTGATTGGTAATCTGTTGCTTTCTTTATGAAGCAGTATGGTAGCAGTTGATCCCCTGTAGATTTCTTCCAGCCTGATTCCGCAGTGTCTGCATGACGGCTGATATTTCTACTGAATCAAACGCCTTCTGGTAATCTATGAAGACTATGTATAGTGGTTCGTTATACTCTGAGCATTTCTCTATTACCTGATTAATAGTATGAATGTGGTAATTGTTGAGTAGCCTGTTCGAAATCCTGCTTGTTCCTTTGGTTGATTGAATTCTAATGTTTTCTTTACTCTGTTAGCAATTACCTTTGTAAATAGCTTGTACACTACAGAGAGCAAGCTGATCGGCCTGTAATTCTTCAAGTCCTTGTCATCTCCTTTCTTATGTATTAAGATGATGTTAGCGTTCTTCCAAGACTCTGGTACTCTTCCCGTCAGGAGACACCTCGTAAACAGTGTGGCTAGTTTTTCTAACACAATCTGTCCTCCATCTTCAGCAGATATGATGTTACTTGATCCTCACCAGCAGCTTTGCCTCTTTGCATGCTCTCCAAAGCTTTTGTGACTTCTTCTATCATTACTGGTGGGGTGTCGTCTGGGTTACTGCTAGTTTTTATAGTATTAAGGTCGTAGTTATCTCGGCTACTGTACAGATCTCTGTAAAACTCCTCCGCTATTTTAACTATCCTATCTAGATTGGTAGTTATTTTGCCTTCTTTGTCTTTTAGTGCATACATCCTACTTTTGCCTATCCCAAGTTTCCTCTTCACTGCTTTGAAGCTTCGTCTGTTTTTTAGAGCGTGTTCAATTCTCTCCATGTTATACCTTTTTACATCGCATACTTTACGTCTATTAATCAACTTTGAAAGCTCTGCCAGTTCTATTTCGTCTGTTGTACTTGACACTTTCATGGTCTGACGCTTCCTAATTAGGTTCTTCGTTTCCTGGGAAAGCTTGCCAGTGTCCTGTCTAACTACCCTGCCTCCAACTTCCACTGCACACTCCGTAATGATACTCGTCAGATTATCATTCATTGTGTCTACGCTAAGGTTGGTTTCCTCACTAAGAACCGAGTACCTGTTCTGCAGCGACACTCTGTATTCCTGTACTTTCCCCCTCAGTGCTAGCTCATTGATTGGCTTCTTGCGTATCAGTTTCTGTCGTTCCTTCTTCAAGTCCAGGCGAATTCGAGACCGTACCATTCTATGGTCACTGCATCGTACCTTGCCAACCACTTCCATGTCCTGCACGATTCCTGGGTGTGCGGTCATTATAAAGTCTATTTCGTTCTTATTTTCGCCATTACGGCTCCTCCATGTCCGCTTGCGGTTTTCTCGTTTTCGGTAGAAGGTATTCAAAATCCGCAAATTATTGCGTTCTGCGAATTCTACTAGTAGCTCTCCTCTGGTGTTTCTTGTGCCGATGCCATAATCTCCTACTGCCTGGTCTCCAGCCTGCTTCTTCCCTACCTTTGCATTAAAGTCACCCATCACTATAGTATACTGTGTTTTTACCTTGCTCATTGCCGATTCCACGTCTTCATAGAAGCTTTCAACTGAAGCGTCATCATGACTGGATGTAGGTGCGTAAGCCTGTACTACCTTCATCTTGTATCTTTTATTCAGTTTAATTACAATACCTACCACCCTTTAGTCAATGCTATAATATTCCTCTATGTTGCCAGCTATGTTTCTGTTTATCAGGAACCCCACTCCCAGTTCTCTTCTGTCTGCCAAGCTCCGATAGCAAAGGACGTGTCCATTCTGTAGCACCGTATAGGCCTCATCGGTCCTCCTAACCTCACTGAGCCCTATTATATCCGATTTAACACCCTCTAGCTCTTCGAATAGTACAGCTAGACTTCCCTCACTAGATAAGGTTCTAGAGTAAAACGTTGCCAAGTTCAGGTTCCAATGGCGGCCTGTAGTCCAGATATTCTTAGCACCCTCTGCTGCGTTGCAGATCTGACCACCGCCGTAGTCAGTTGCTTCGCAGCTGCTGAGGACTGAGGGCCGTGAGTTATTTGGCGTATCCTTGTGGGAGGTAGTGGCCAGATACTGCACCAGGGTGGCCAATCCTTCTCTGTTGAGGGAGTGCGTTCCCGGCGGTGGTTACCGGTGAGGCCGCACCTCAAGCCTCTTAATGTAGTTCCATCAACACGCGATTTTTTTTAATTTTTTTTCCCGGTTGGGAACTGCGCGGCACCAGGCACGTGGTCCGACTGATGTTGTTTTCACAGATTCACACTGTTTTCCGCTCCTAAAATTTGAAATTTTCATTTGTAATAGCAGTAGTTGTAGCGGTTGAACTCCTTGTATCTTCACGAACAAATAGACATAACTCTGACCTTCCTTGGACCAAAATTGCTATAGTTATAGATAGATATGTGCAGAGCTCACTTACCCGTGCTGCTGACGGGGCCGCTCCCGCTCCCACAGTTGGAATAATCTGTGCTTATTGGCTAAGAGGTGGAGGAGCAGTTCCGGTGGGCTTAATTCGCTGTGGAAGCTGTTTCGCCAAACCCAGCTCAAGCAGTGATAACAGTCCGGCAACACTGAGTGTGTCTTGTGAATAAGTCTTTTTTGACGCTCTCAGTTGAATTGGGCGCTCGCGGTTTTTTCTACGGCTATCTCCGGATTTTAACGACTCTATTGAGACCTTATTTGTCGTCCTGGGGTGTGTAAAAGCCGAGATATCACTCGTTGTCCTCAAAGTGGATTGGTCCCACACTAGATGGCGGCCTCCATATGGTCATAAGGTGGGAAAAATTGCTTGTGGGTTTGTTTTCGCCGGTCAGAAACTGGTAAGATTGAGCTCAGAGCCCGAAATCCTCCTTCTGCGTGATCTAATAATGTTACCAATATTTGTTGTGATCTTTTGCCTTTTCATTCAGTCTTTGAGCTCGAGGGGGCAGGTGCTAAAGTCCCCTGTCAACATTGCAGCCCCCATAGGGCGGATACACGTGTTACTCACAGTTGATTTTTGGTGAAGAAAAACCGTTTTTTCCCGCAGATTCAAGATAAGATGGTAGCGGCGAGGTTCCGGAGCGTCCCAAGAAGAATCGAGGGTGGTTTTCCAGGTGCGTAGTAGCTTTTCTTGCGGAATTCCTGATTTGATCGAAGTGGAGCCAGTGGCTGCTGTTGTTAGGCCTAACTGAAAATGTAGTCGAAAGTAACCCCAGTTTGTTCGTTAGGCTTGGCAAGAAGATATAACCACACCTAGGATGAGTGTTGCAGATTTTTAACTAATTCACTCCTATCAAGTATTGGCACTCCTTTCTTCAGGCTTTCCGTGTGAGTATCGTATGATACTGTTATTCTTGCTGCCATTAACCAGCACAGTGTAGCCAGTCGGACTGAGAAGTGGCTGGAGAAAGAGAGAAAGGGAGAAAGGTAGATCAAAAGGTAAACGCAAAAAGTTAATCTGGTAGAAGTAACTGGTTTGCCACCCTGCGCAGGGGTCGGGAAATAGAGGTTGTAAACAGGACAGAGTGAACCTGCTGAGTCGCTCCTCCTCTTTCCACGTATTGCTTCCTTCCTTCATCTCTTAATTTTTTCTCTCATGCTATGCTTCATTCATTGTTTTTGTTTATTCCTTCCTTTATTACGTTATTCCTTCCTTTGTGACTATTGCGGCGCTGACGAAATCATCGAACATATTGTGCCAGTGCCCTCAGTACAACAGTCAGACAGTTATTGTCTGTAGTGTTTGCACGCCTCGACGACCAGCCGCTTTACGAAAAATTAATTTTGGAATGCCGGAGTCATCGAACTTCACGCCGAAAAGCGACGAAGGCTCCTGAAGTTTCTGCAATCGACACGCCACGTTGAACGATTGCGACATTCTAGTGTGTGTGTGTGTTTCCTCTTCCCTCTCACTCCTTTTCTCATCCCATTTCCCTTACTTTTCTGTCTCTCATTTCCTCTTCCCCAGTGCAAGGTAGCAAACCAGATACTTGCTTCCTGATTAACCTCCCTGCCTTTCATATCATATCTCTCTTTCTCTTTTATTCATTCCTTCCTTCTATCGTTTCTTCTTTTATTCTTTTATTTCTTGCTTTCTTTATTACTGCATTCCTTCCTTTCATACCTCCTGCTTTCATTCTTTTTTATGGCTTCATATTTCCTTTATTATTCACTTTTTTTCGTCATTATTTCCTTGCTTCTGTCCTTCCTTCATTTATTCTTTATTTCTTCCTTCCTTCCGTCCTTCAGTCACTAATTCCTCCATTGTAACTTACATCTGGTAAATTACCGATTTGTCGAATTGGAGAGTGAGGAGGGTTTATTCACAGAAAGGTAATAATTTAGCAGCTACAATGAACCAAATACGAATTTCGTTCGACATGCTTCATTTCATTTACCTTCAATCTATAACAAAACCGAAAACGTGACAGCAGCTGCAATATCTGCTACCACGATGAAATGTTGTTAGCACGAGGCTGAAAACTTGAAAATCATAACAAAGGCAAAAAATCAATTAAAACAATTCGCAGCTCATTTTATTTTTCTTTTAAAAAGGTACCAAAAATCTTGGCCATTTAGCGTTAAAATATAAAGGAATACAACAGCAAAGAGGCGCATTTCATCGGTTGCGCGACAGCATAAACCGAAGTTGTAAATGCCAGAAGGAGACGTGCAAGAATTTCCTTGTTCATGGTGAGTTTGAAGGCAAGAATAAGCGCGTTCCTGTGTTTAAACGAGATCGCAGACTTGTTAGCACCGATTTCTATCTGTACTGTTACAACGAACATTGCGTCTGACGCGACTTCGTTACAACGAGTATCGGCTATCCGGCACGGACGTCAGCTGTACAAGAAACTGTACAAGTACGGAAGAAACTGTGGGATAGTGCGGCAGCAGACAGGGCTCAAGGGAAAAAAGCAATGCTGGTTCACGATAAACTTAAAATAGAAAGCAGGCTTTATGGCTGGGACCATAAACTGCAAAAACGTTTCCCTTTGCAGAGCAAGCGGGAAAGGGCGAACAAGATAACACACAAGAGGCATCAAATGAATCTAACGCCTCCCAGAGCTCTCCTGGTGTAAGCCCTTCATCATCATAGTTAACTGTCATCCTGTTAAATACTCGTAGCATTGCAAACAAAGTAACATATCTAGAGTGTCTGATTTATCACGGTCTCCTCACGTAATAATTATAACAGAAACATGGCTCAGCAGCCCTGTATCAAGCGACTGCATTGTTCCTGTGGGATACGCCATGTTCAGGTGGGACCGAGACTCCCGAGGGGGTGGCGTTGCGATTGTCGTGAACTCTTCAATTCGGGCAGCACTAATTGATTGCAAGTTACAGGAGTCCGTATAGTCTAAGATAACTTACGAAAACCTGGTATACTTAATCGGAGTAGTTTATAGACCCCCCTGTACATCGCCTGAATTTTTAGATGATCTAAATACTTTTCTTTGCAACAATATAAACAATAGCACGTGGATGATAATGGCTGGTGATTTTAACCTTCCCCATAATAACTGGGAAACCTTGATGCCTGGTAATATTGAAATCGCAAGCGGAGATAAGTTATTAAAGATATTGTTTTCACACAATCTTACACAAATTGTGAAGGAAGTCACTAGAATAACCACGGAAACGAAGTCATTGCTCGACCTTGTGTTCGTAACAAGCCAGTTGGATGGCTACATGGTGTCAGCGGAAGCAGGCATATCAGACCACCGGCTAGTTGTTATCAACATTGCCACAGAGAAAAGCGATCGTCCAAAGCCTGTTTCGCGTGTAAAAGTTAAAAATTTTGCAGAAGTAGACAGCACTTCTATTTTAGATTTCTTTAGAAGTCGCCTTCGACGAATTTCAGTCTGCCTCAGAATACGAGTCCGTTGAGACATTGTGGAATCGATTTAAGGCAATCGTGGACACCTGTGTACGGAGATTCATCCCGTCTAGTCTTAAAAAGGTAAAACAACGCAGCCCATGGATAACCAGGAATATAGTTCACATGAAAAGAAAAATTAAAAGACTACGGAAAAAAAGGGAGGAACACTACTGAATTATCTCAAGCTCGTAAAACCCTAAAAGAAGCCTTGTCCGAATCAAAGAGTAAGTTTTTCAAACATACCCTCGCAGAATTTCTGAAGAGTGCGCCTCAGAAGTTCTGGCTTTATATGAGCGGCAGAAAAGAAAAAAATTGAACAGATCACTGCCGGATCGAGAACAGTGACGCAAAAGACTGAGATAGCAGACAAGTTTAACAGGTTTTCCCAGTTCGTGTTCACGATGCCGTCAGATGTGCGCGGTGATAGCAACTTGCATTATTCATGCGCATGTCCTATGGAACCCTTATTGTTTGATCAAGAAGGTGTATTTCCTCGGTTGCTAAGTCTGAATGCAAAGAAGGCTAGCGGTCCGGGCAAGATACCAACTGCTTTTCTGAAAAAATACGCAGAATGGGTATCATTCTTTCTTGTTATTATCTTCGAAAAGTCTTTAGAAACTCACACTATTCCACAGGACTGGCTGTGCGCAATTATCAAACCTTTGTTTAAAGCCGGCAACCGAATAGTTATTAGCAACTATCGCCGTGTGTCACTGACGTCTGTTTGCTGAGAAGTCATAGAGCATATAATAGCAAAGCATATCATGGTTCACTTGGAGGTTAATCAATTACTTAATGACTGTCAGCATGGATTTAGAAGTGGCAAGTCCACAGTGACGCAATTGATTCAAACAATTCATGATTTCAGCTCGGCTATAGACGATCGCAAACAAGTTGATGTAATTTGTATTGATTTTGCTAAAGCCTTTGATGTTGTAAACCACACTAAACTGCTTTTTAAACTAAGTAAAATGGGATTCAGTGATGAAATTCTAAATTAGATTGGCGCGTACCTGAGTAAACGCAAGCAAGCAGTGAAGATTGATGGTTCTTTTTCAGCTACGCTAGATGTGTTTTCAGGTGTGCCTCAAGGGTCCGTGCTTGGCCCGCTGTTGTGTTTGATGCACATAAATGATATAAGTACTATTGTAAAGCCACCTGTTAAGATGAAACTTTATGCTGATGATTGTTTGATTTATATGCCTGTAAGCTGTACTGATGATCAACTCGAGTTGAATAAGTGCCTTGAAGATTTGGAATTGTGGTGTTGCAAATGGAATATTCAAATTAACTTTAAAAAAACAACATATGTACACATTACCAATAAGAAAAATGTTCTCAATTTCTAGTACAACATCGAGAGCAATAAACTCAGTAAAACGCCCCATTTTAAATACTTAGGGATGACAATTACGAACAACCTAACTTGGCACCGTCACATTGAATCGGTTTGTTCTGAGTCATTTAAAAAACTGTGTTTTCTACGATCAAAGGTGCATAAAACACCGAAACACGTAAAGCTGCTTGCATACCACACATATATGAGACCTAGACTGGAATACGCCTCCGTGGTTTGGAGCCCTCACCAGAAACACTTGGTCACCAAGTTAGAACGTATTCAGAGGCGTGCAGCTCGGTTTGTGTGCTCTAGATATAGAAGGCGGGATTCAGTAACTGATATGCTAAATTCATGCAATTTAGAATCACTGGAAAACGAAGACGAAAACAAAAACTTAAAACATTATTTCGTATAATCCAAGGGATATTCAAAATACCTAAAGACGAGTACATACGCCTTCCCGGAAAACGTAGCACTAGATTGAATCATGATGCCTCCATTGAACCTTTCAGCGCTCGCACTGACATCTTTCGGTGGTCATTTTTCCCGGATGCCATAGAACAATGGAATTCTTTACCCCAACACGTTATTAATAGTACCGATTTACAAACATTTGACAGAGAAATTGATGCTTATTTTGGTAATGGTTGAAGTACTGCCCATTCTGTTTTCGTGTGTTTATTGCTTAGTGGTTTTTTTAGGTGTTCTGTTTGTACTCATATTGTACTCCCTCCCTGTTATGACCCTCAAGCGAGGGTTGACAGTATTATTAAATAAAAAATAAAAAAATCTCGAAAAGGGGCCAGTGTTCGCGGCGCGACAGCGCTGTCTCTTGCATTTATCTCCGTAGGTGCTGTTTCGTGAGCAAAATCATAAAGCACATGGTAGATTGGTTACGGCTGACACGACAGCCACAAAAAAACCTGCGCAAGCCGTCAAGATGTGGGCATAAACAACAGAAAAAGTAATCTCGAAAGATGCACTGAGCTACAGCACATGAATATCGGCTGTCTCTGTACGAGGTATTCCAGATGGCATGTGGTAGGAAGGCTGTAGATATTGGTCAGGACGGTGGACGTCACGTGTAGAAGTAAGCCGTCGTCTTTTATGGAGATTGCGTCTCATCACCCACGAACAGGTCAAACAGCTCTTGTTTCTGTGTCTACTTGTATCAGTTGGATGAGCTTGCGCACGCTACCATCGTGACCACTTTCATGTAGCACTTCCAGGTATATTTCCCTTGAGGTCTGACGTCTACTTATGGGGGTGCAACATGCTTGCTTCCACCGATTCTTCGGACTAGTGGAGAGCACATGGTAAGATACATTGCGTGATAGGGTTGAATTGAACTTTCTGCACAGTCATTGTGTCTTGCGTTAACTGCGTTGAGTGGAGCATCACTTCCCCTGGAACGCATTTTTGTATTAGAGCGAGATCACTGATTTGTTAGTCCGGATTTCTGTCTGTACTCTTACAACAAATATAAAGAACGACTCGACCTCGTTATAACGAGGATTGGTTGTACTGCGTGGATGTCAACAATGTTACGCGGCTCGGTAAACGTGCCACGTTGAAATACCTACTTGAAAAGTACTTTTATTCGCTCTAAATGAATGCAACCATAAACAATTCGCCTGCTCATTTTGAGCATAGGATTTCGTTTTTATATAGGACAATCGAGCACGACTGACTGCAGAATAATTATAGATTTTATTACGTGACAACTTTCATAAATATTTAACCTAACACAAAACAACAAATTACTTTATTTCTTCTCTCGTAATGTAGTATCGAGAGTCTCAGAATTGTGTTGTGCGAATTTATAAAAATTTACAAACTGTCTGGCGTAATTTGCCATTGAAGCCAACAGGAGACACTGACGTCTAAAGTAGGCTGTTTGCCTTGTCAGCCTGTTGATTGATGGCTGCGCTTCAACACCGTGTGGGGAAGCCTAATCCTCCTCTCATTTTAACAGCTTCATTATTTAATCCAAGAGTGTACCTCCATTTGACGACCACCTTGGTGGTAAATAGAACTGACATCACAGCGTAATCACAAGAGCTAGGGAGTAGAGCTGCCGCGATACCAGAACGCTTATGAGAGACGTGTGTTTAGAAAAATGGTTGCCAATTTAGAGTACCTCATGTACCCTACTACGGGAAAGCATCAAGCCGTCCCTAAACACACTCGCACTATATGTGCATTTGGAAAAGGTTGTTAAATACCCAGGGTACTTGGTACTCTACTGCGGGAGAGCATAAAGCCGTCCCGTGGACCTCACACATCGTTAGGCCGTGCCGACAAAAGTTACGCCGTGAATCAGTTTACGTCATACAGATTCTGGGCACTGCCGTCTGTTTAGGAAAGGTTGTTGACGATTTAGAGTACTTGGTATTCAACTTTGGGAGAGCAAAAGGCTGTTCTGTGGAAATACAAGTTGCTGGGCTAGTTGGTTCACGTTCGTGTAATCGGTTGCGCTTCCCTTCAACGCTTCCCTAGGTAACTCTTCGCGCGAAATAGCCACAATTGTGGCTTCTAATTGAACAGCTTACATAAACTGAAGGTTATTCGAGGTTTCCATGGTTATCGGCACGCCCATGCATGTTTTTTTTTTTCGTAATAACGTTTACCTTTCTTTCACGGGGTTTTATTTGATTACACTTTCTATGTCAGCGTCTCATTTTTTTCGCTCCTTTTTACAACAAATATAAGTTACAATACTAGAACACATCTTCTTTCTTGGGCCACCTGTGTAACATTACCGAGCATGCCACGTCACTGCTTGTGCGCCCAGCACTGCCCAGGGTACAGCTACTCGGTTCACTCACTATGGTGCGCGCACTATGGGTTACTGTTTGCGTGGCGATGGCGAGACCGTAGAAACTTCAAACCGACAAAGTGTTCACGTAGTTAGCAGAACCAAATGAACGTTTATTGGAAACTGTGTAGATCGTATTTATAGGCAGCCGAGTAGCAAGTAGATAACGAGGAACACGTTCTAGAAGTGATAGTCTGGTGGAGGCGGCAATTCCCTCCCGCAAAGCTTCCTACAGACATGTCAATGGCAGAAGTGAGACGGCGCGATTTATTTTTGTTTAGACCAGGGCATACGACTTTCGACGACACACGCCAAACTTCCACACGAATCACGACCGTTTCCGTTAGTTGAGCGAATTGAGACGAACTTGCCGGAAGTTATACATTATTTACGAAACCTTCCACTTCAATTCAACCTCTGTAGAGACACTGTCGAGATGGTATACATTTCCCACCCTTCTTTGAAAATGAAAGTATTTCATAGCGAGGTCCGCCAAGGCATATCTGACGTTATTTGCGTCATGGTGGGGATGTTCTTGAAGTAAACACGAACAGATAACAAAGTCAAAGGAGAAACTTTATTTAGAAAACCTGGCAGTCGAACCCAAGAGCTCCATGTCCTCAATTTTATGTGCAGATATACACCACAACCACACATGTAGAAGGCTTTAAAAACACGTCTTTATATCTGATACATTCTGCCTCTCAGACGGCATCTCAGTCTGGGAGCAGTGAAGTGACGCACCATGACACTTAACCATAGCACGGACCGCAGACGCTTCGGTATCTTCAGCGCAATGCTGGCTTTCGGTGCTGTGTTGTGTAGGAAACCGATACGGTCGGTGCAATGCCGTGTGCGAGGGGATTCGCTTTAGTGACGAAGCAGTTGTGTACTTTGTTTTTCTCGTTGTGTTAGCGTATGGCGCCGTGCTGCCTGAGTGGTGCAGCCTACACATGCACCAATTGTATTCCTCCACCACCTATTGCGTTGAGTGTGACGCCACCGGCTAGCAAACGTGCTACAATAAACGCCACAGAAAGGCGACGACCTGGACGAGTAAATGCCAGACAGTGAGTGAATAGACCCTGTAGAACATTCAGTCTGGCAACATGACTCATTCTCAATATTTTGCTCACTCGTGCAAGCTGGCGAGCTGTGTGTCCGGCGACGCCGATGAGCGTTCCCTGAAGCGCACACGGACGCCGCTTGCGTTCTTGCAAGACATGTACCGCGTTTGAAGGGTAAGCCAATGAGCGTCCTTTGGGTGAACAAGACATGGCGGAAAAAAATGCGTTTTCGATTTCGTTCGATAGGTGGCACTGAATTTCGAAAAGGGGTTATTGGTGCAGCGAAAGAGACGCCAGGGTGTTATCGGAACGCCTTACCGCGTTCACTGATCAAGCTACAAGCTCTGCCTCTAACGTTCCTGAAATTCCGTGTGGTATAAGCATGAGCGCTGGCATAGGTTATTGGAGAGCGGACGCCTTCACGTATAGCTTATTAGCTGAAGACACTCTCCCCCCGAATTCACAAGCGCTCCTCGACTCGACTTCACCCTTCCACTTAACAACGTTCAGCCCTGCGCCGCCGCTCGGCTGAAACTGACGCTGCGCTACTCAAGAATCGCAGCAGATTGTGGCTGATATGCAGTGACTCATTATGCCTATAGACGGCGCTCCCATCGGCTTTCTCAAGTGAAGGTGGAGCATTTGAGTGAAGGGGTGTTCTAGAATACGGGGGTATAAATCTGTTTGTATGAAGTACCAATGTTTAAAGCGTGTGCTGGATGATGCCATATCTGCATGTGATTCACAAAGTGCTGTGTCCAAGTGTATCTTAACCACTTCAGCTACCAGAAAGGCTTGCTCTTGATGATGGGCGTTACTCGGCAAGATGGAGATGCTCCGATATAGGCGTCAACGTGGCTTCGTGCCACGTAAAATTTTTCATAGTTTTATAACACTTAATACGATGTGGAAGCTCTCGTATATTTATTCACGATAAACAATCTACTACTGCAGAGACACGGTTCGTTTTCACGCTATACTGATTCCTATGACGAAGTGTGTGTATGTATGTATGTATGTATGTATGTATGTATGTATGTATGTATGTATGTATGTATGTATGTAGTATGTATGTATGTATGTATGTATGTATGTATGTATGTATGTAGTATGTATGTATGTATGGTTATGTATGTAGGCATGTATGCATCATGTATGCATGTATGTATGTATGTATGTATGTATGTAGTATGTATGTATGTATGTATGTATGTATGTATGTATGTATGTATGTATGTATGTATGTATGTATGTATGTATGTATGTATGTATGTATGTATGTATGTATGTATGTATGTATGTATGTATGTATGCTATGTAATGTTGTATGTATGTATGTATGTAGGTATGTATGTATGCATGCATGCATGCATGCATGCATGCGTCTGACCTTTTTTTCTTTACGTTTCAGGTATTTTTCGTAAAAAAGGACCAGGCAGGCCTGTGCCGAAGTTTATGAACCTATACCTGTCCTCTTTCTCTACTTCTGAACTATCCGCGAGTCACCTTCTGAGTGTTTTCTTTCACTGTTGTAGTTTAATTTTCTGCACCAGTGTTTTTATTTTAAACTGCACGTCAGCATGCACATAACTGACGCGTGAACTACTCGTCAGCATCTGCTTGAATATACATCTCAAACAGAGAAAGCCGAAGAAAAGAACGCCACTTTTTCTAGGTGCTTCGACGGGCTATATCGCCGTGATCACCTTGCATTCTGATGCAGACTTCCCGTTCAGAATACCGGTTTTCGCATAAGGTCGTGGCGTATCGGGCTGGCATTATTAAGTTATGGCCGTCACGGCTCCACGGTCATCTGTACATGATTACATGCCTCAACGCCCGAGCAGGGCCAACCATAAACATTGTTTTTATCGCTTTTCTTTGTTTTCATTGTTCGGCAAATTTTGTCAGCTTACTTTCAGAGGCCGCGAAGCTCGAGTGAGGATTTCATGGAATGGGAACACTAGAATTCATGGATTGGAAACACTGGAATTTATTTACGCTGAAGCGATAATCACATTTGCAGACAGACCCATAGCGTGAGAATTTGAATTGCCTAATAATGCATCGGGGGAGCAGTTTTATCGCATACTTTTTTTTATATGTTAGCTCTGTTTCTTGGAGCTGGTCCGGCAGGCGAAGCGTACTTGTATACAGCACGCTGTCTGCGCTTCTCATAATCCGCTTGCAGTTGTACACTGAATAAAAACAGAGCAATAACAATGTTCTCTTTACTCAAAAAGATATGCATAGAATACAGACGTTCATCTGTTATTCCAAGCCTCGAAATTGTTATTGCAACTCTATAATCCTATTAGAGCTGTCAGTGAATTGTGCGGTTACGAACGATGAACGAACGCCGCTTCTCTGTAGGCCCCTTCACCAGCTCAGCAGGTAAGGCACCGTGCTGCTGAGCTTGAGACCATGCCCGGGGTTCTGTATTCGGCCATCGCGGCCGCACTTTAAAGGCAGCGAAAAGCAAGAGCACCTCCATACATCGAGTCAAGTTCATTTTTTAGCATAATCATTCACATGCACAATAGACAGTTTGCAATAATCTACAAGGCTGCTTTTCTGTAATGTTTGTTTTCCAACCATGAACTCTCGTTCACAGGCTGCTTTTCTCGCCCATTGTGTTGTATTCGTGTGCTCACGTGCCATCGCTGCAAATGAGCGAAAAAAGCAGTCTGTGAACGAGGGTTTTCGGTTGGAAAGCAAGCCTTACAGAAAAGCTGACTTTTAGATTATTGCAAACTGTTCATTAATCGGGATTCGTGAGCATGTACTGAATTTTCAAAAAATGTCCCAAGAGCCCCACTGATCAATGACCTGGCATTACACGAATAAATGCCTAAATCGGTGCGTACATGACCAGTTTGAAATGGCAACTATTTTTATCATGTGTTTTGACCATACCCGGTGTATGTAGTGCTGTCCTGCAAAAATGGTTAACGCCTGAAACCAGATTTTAAACTTTCGACTGGGTGCCCAAGCGTTCACGTTTTGTTCTCAAAACTTTCCCCGTATATTACGCTAGAGGGCCGGATGACCAAGCTTGAGGACCCAGTGATTTCGTTCGAAGTCCTAGGATAACGGCGCTGTTTTTTTGCTGTGTCCTTTGATGCAAGCTGATCCCGGAAGCAACGGACATTTCAGGCTTAAAAGGGTTGCTGTCCTTAAAAGCCGCCGTGAAAGCGAAAATATCGCTTTTGGCGTCTATCTGGCTCTCTGTTATCCTTTTCGCCATAACTCATCTTTCTTTTTACTACTAAAACTGCTCAGTATAAGCATGAATCACCTCCAAAAAGCTGCCTTACTCTGAATGGTGGCACATTATTGGCGATCGGCTAATCGCCTGTCGCCACAATGTCTCATCGTTTCGTGTCTCGCATTATTTTAGTTACCGAGTTACCGTTCACCTGAGCGTGAGTGCAGATAAATCTTGTAAGAAACACTATCTATACACATCCTGTGTTACAAACATTGACAGATTGTTTTTTTTTTTGCTGTTTTCAAGTTGATTTTTCTTTCAACGCAAGACCTTGTGTTATTTAACGTGAACCGACATCGCACATCTTTACGAAAGCCTCTGGCATCTCGTCTGCATTGAAACGTGACCACCACGGCCTTCGGGCCAGCAGCTGTAAAGCAGCACCACCACGGCGGACATGCAGGACCACCGTGTTTTGTTCGTGATGTTACGGTGCACCGTCGACAGGAGCAAGCGTAGCACTTTGCGAAGAGGACGAAGAGGCCTGTGCGTTCGACGCTTGCGCGTGAGGCAACTCAGCCATCTTGTTCGGCTGCCGATTCTCTGGGGACGCTTTACTACAAACCTAGATCTCGCCCCGTCACGGTGTTATGCGTACTGATGGACGAGTGAACGACGATTTTTCCTTTCTAGCTCAAGTTAAGTTTTGCAGTTTGGACCCTTTTCTTCGCCAGCATGTGAACATGCTCGCTACTTTGGTGTCAACGAGGTGATTACTGCAGTTGTGTTGATTGTACCCCCGTCGAGGGGTGCTTCTTTAGGGGCGATGCTTCTAAGGGCCCAACCTTGTCTTCAGTTGTGGTCGTGGCATATAACCGTTGCTATAGTCAAAACATATGTGAGAGACAAAAAAAAACGTTTAAAGTAGACTTCAACGTAGCCACAAGCTAATAATATGGGGTAACACATCGCTAATGCCGGCAAGAATAAGCTATTTAGGACACTATTGATAAGTTGATCTCTACTGAAATATGCTTAGATGTGGAAGCCACGCGTCGGGCACTATATGCCACAACAAATCACCCATATTAAAATGGTATCATGCCACCGGTAAGCTAGTGAGCTCTTGAATTCACTGTCGAGGCATATGCTCCCCTCGAGCGATTCTCTAAATTCTCCTTGACGATGGGAAGGAGAAATAAATTTGCAATTATATATGCCCTTTATGTCACTCAATTCACATTATATGGGGCAAAGCTCGTGTAATGTATGGTCCTTCGCCGATACGATACCCAGAGTTTCGCGCAATTATATTCATTCAGTTCAGGGAGACGCGAGCGTCTTGTTTTTTTTTTGTTTTTTTTTGACAGCGAAGGCTGTCGTAAAATCGCTGCAAGGGTTTTTTTGTGGCATGGCCGCTTCCGGTGTCTGTAACCACTATCGTGCGAAAATAAGAAAAAAAAAACAATAAAACTGAAAAAAAAACACAGTAAGGACATAGTGGGATTCGAAACTGGGTCCCCTGCTGCGTGTCAGTCCAGTACTCTACAACTAACTGTCAGCAGGTTTCATGACGGAACAGGAATCGCGTTAATGTGAGTATAATAAGGCGTTTTGAAACAGCGAAGGAACCACCAGGCGTCACACAGTGCGAATTACGTAACGAGCGGGTCGTCAAATGCACCAACTCATTACAGAAGCCTCAGGCATGATTCCTCGTAGTCGTCATCCACAGCATGAAAAATTGGCAGATCCCACGTATTGCGGGAATTGATGATATGCGAAGCACGAATCGGGAAGGTTGATTTGTAAATGTAAAATCAGCACAATGTTACGAGCTGGAGATAAATGATGCCGTACATGACTTACATGTCATGATTATCATGTTTGGATGTGTCGTTTACCTTCGTCATCAATCCACGTCACGTGATACCAAATTTAGTATATGTGTAGCCAGCAAAACGGCCGTGAGCACGCTATGAACGTGGTATGTTGTCATTTTCTTGAATGACACGCTTGTCAGCATTATCATATTTGCACCAGAAATATACTTTCGTTATCCATTGACGTCACGTTACAAAAATTTGCTATATGTGGAGTTACCAAAAAGGCCGCAAGCGCATCATGAAGGGCCCAATATACTCCAGTGTAGCGTTGACGGGCGCGCACGCTGGGCACAGCGACGCTACGTTAGCAAACGCGAGCATTCCATAGTGTGACGCTAGGCGCGACCGGCGCGACCAGCGTCCGTCGGCGCGGCCCGGCGGCAACCAGCGCACAATGCGACACGCTGCATTTCACGCTGATACGTTACTCAGACAACGCTGCGTCTCTGTCTTTTCGTGACGGAGGGACGTCAGACGCACTCAAACGCGCATGCGTCAAAGAAACACAGCGTGGCACCCCCCCGAGTATATGGCAAGACCGGTGCCTGGCGTGGAGACGCCGACGTGATGCGACGAAATGAACGCCGGCCGGCAAGCACGCGCACCGCGTCACGTCGAAATGTATTGGCGCCTTGACTGTGGATTGTAGTGATGATTTCACATAACGCGCATCTCATAATTATCACGTTTGCACCAGTCACACACTTTCTTCATTCATTGACGCAGCGTAATACAAAATTTGGCTTATGTGAAGCTAGCGAAAAGGTCGCGGCGCATCATGGGCGTGGCATGTAGTCATGTTGTTACATGACACGCATGTCATAATTTTTATGTTAGGGTCGGTCGCTTGTGTTCGGCATGCAATCATGTCATACCATATGCCACTTTTGCAACATGCCATGTGAACGAAACCACCGTAAGAGCTGCAGGACCATGAAATGTAAATCATGACATGCATGTCATGATTTTCATGTTATGACTAGTCAGATATGTTCTTAATACAGTCATCTTGTGCCATACTAATTTTGGTGTCGATACCATTATCTAAACGACCAGGAAAGCTAAACGTCGTAGGCGGCTAGATAGACAGATAGATAGATACGCTCAAAGTCGCCGAACTTCGCTAAGAAACGCTTCGCACTTAAAAAAAAGTTACACAAAGTCCTTGCAAGTGTGTAGCGGTTGCCATCGCCCAAGAATAGCACAGTGAATCCCTCTCTACTACACATGATTTATGGTAATATATGGCGTAGCGGGTATTTCGCAAGTGTCCTTGTAGAGCCTTAAAAAGGTTCTAGAAAGGTGTATCTTGCAGCTTTCGTTGTGGCTGGGCTGGGCCTTCCGCGCAGGCTTGGCGCTTTTTCTCTCCGCTTTTTAACTCGCGCGTAAACTGGCTCTTGCGCTCAGTCTTCGTGATAAAGGCGTAGTCGTACAATAAAAAGGATGTTTTTTTTTCTTCTAAAAATAAGATGACGCCTTATCACTACCTCTTTTTCCTTGCTTCCAAACACTCTGGCTCTTATTTCGACATCACGCGAACATAGCCTTTTCGAGAAAGCTTTCTTTAAAGAGGCACCGTTCCGAGTATAAGGGGCATGACTGCAGACGCCCTTGTTGCCGCCTGGCCATTAGTTTGTGAGAGAGAATTTCTAAGCTTTGCTTTCGTTGCTTTCCTCACTGACAAGATGAATGGAAGGGTATAGGTCATCTATTCGCGAAGATGAATGACCATTTGATCTGATTCGGATGTAATGACGGTGCGAAAAAATAGGGAGGCATGTCTCTCTGTAAAATCCCGAGAAGCGCTGTTAGGGAAAGATGATAGGTACGTTTCAAAAAATTTTGTTCGTTCTGATTCGATTCATTTTTTTTTATTTTGAGGGCTAATATGCCTGAAATGAAGCGAAAGTGTCATGGTAAATTAGATAAGAAAAATCTAGAAACGCGAAGGTTTCGTTTACCACATCTTACAGCGCAGAGATTGTTAACTAGTTAAAATTTCTCTGTACTTATCACCGTGTTGTTGTTATATAGATTATACAAAGTATACACAGAGTATCTTAGTGTATAATTATATTTGTATTTTGATGTATGCATCAAAATACAATCTATTTTGGTGTATATTTAATAAGTGTACTATTTGGATCATGAAACTAACTTGTTTTTCAAATTTTTCGTCTTGGTTTTCTTTTAATTCTTGTACTTGTAGGCGCCATTTGGGGATCCGCAAAGATGCAATGAATTCGAGCAGTCCTCAAAACCATGCAGTAAATTGGTAATTAAAGAAAAAATGACCAATTTAGAGCCCGGTGTCGCTAGCACTTTTGGTTGTGCCGTCACAATTAACTTTTTTTTTCACTTGCTGTTAGTTGCGCACGATACGTAGCACATGGCGATGGTGGCAACGATACTTAAACGACTCGACATCTAGGTTTCTATGAAAAGTTTTCATTGCAGTTTACATATACCTTGCTTTACCAATGCATATATATCAGTTTTTCATTGTGAGACTTGAGGATGAAAACACAACAAAAAAAAACGTTTGAGTTTTACTTGTGTCGATTAAGTTCCGTCTTATTGCGAAACCGGATGCCTTTAATTTTACAACTTCATAGCGAGACAGCAATCTGGGATATTTGGTGATAGATTCGGCGTGCTGTATTTTTTCCTCTCGAGAGCACACGGCCGAAAATTAATTATTTGCTAACGAATTTAAATAAATGCCCGCGTCGCCCGAGCGGCCAGTGGGCGGACTGGCAAGAGAGAACGAACACACACCCCTTACATGTAAAATGGGGAAGGAGAGCTTCTACGGGCACACTTCGCCCAATCGGCTTCGGGCATTTTCCTTCTGTTTGCTGACCTCAACCGTAGTGTCACGAAAGGAATGTTTTATTTGCGAGGTATCGCTGGTTGAGTACACGGCAGCCACCAGTGGTGATAATGGCGCTGCCGCAGCATGCGGCTGCGCATTTCGTGAAAAGTATTTTGGAAGTTTACACTGCCCTTGTTCACTGAAAGGCGGAAATTGGTGCCGCTCTACACGTTTTTGTGGAAGCCAGAGATCTTCGGAAATTTTTTCGAACAGCAGTTTACATCCAGGTAGAGCTCATTTTACGTATTGTTTTTTTATTCCACGTCATGTTGTCCGCCTTAGGGGCCACATCTTCCGCAACCACAAGAATGAACCGTTTGTGAACATCAAGTGTTAATAATAATATGTGGGGTTTCGTGTTCTAAAACCCCGATTCCATTCCAGGAAGGCTTCAGGAATTTGAGCTATCTTTTCTTCTTCAACGTGCACTTATTTCGCACAGTACACGGGCCGCCACCATTTTGCTTCCATCGAAATACAACTGCTGTGTCCGGGATCGAACCCAGAGCTCTCAGATAAGCAGCCGAGTGCCATAGCCACTGATCCACCGAGGAGAACCAAGATAAAGTGGTATGTCAGTCTGCTTCGTTCATATGTGTCGCGTTATTTGTGGACATATTCAGCGCAATTAATTTATTGTTGTTATTGTATTTATTAATTTATTTAATCAACAATTAATTTTATTGTTGTTAAGCGACTGGACTTGGGTCTCGGAGTACTGTTTTTGTTTTTATCTAATGGCTTGATTATAAGAAGGGCTGTTCTATTGAGAAGAGATGATGCTTCGAGTAACCTTACATATGATCCTATTTGTTTGTTTCGTGATGTTCAGTATTTATTTTCTTCACGGGATTAATCAAATAGTTACGCCATAAAAAGTCGCGAATACCTAGTAAATATTATATACTGCCCTGTAAAAAAATCGAGAATGTCTGAATAGTTTGACTTCTGTATAGTAGCGTGTGTAATTAGTGTCATAGGAACCAATACAAGGGAACTAAAGTACCAGTGAATATTAATATTTTGTCATAATTAGCGAAGCATAAACATATGTTTTTGAAAGCTTATTATCTGCTCACAAGCAATTAAGAACGAATGTCTGTGCACAGCCCTTGCATACTAAACTATTATCGACTTAATTGAAGGTAATGTGTGTACTCATTTTACGCAATAGCTATTTACACAGGCATAGTTAATGACCTCATTACTATCATGGTTCCAGCATTGATGGCATCAATAAATATTTCCCATATGTTTCTCCAACAACTTGCTTTTGTTTGGTATATGTAAAACATGTTTCTATGAGATACTTGAAAATAGTGGCGGTTCGAAGGCGCACTTCTTTTGTTTGGATCATTTTAAGCGCTCGTACCAAGAGACGCGCTAAATTGAGTTTAGCACTCGTTATGCCAATATCGCCTTCCGAGGCTCGAAGTTTAACCTAATGTGCAACCTCGTTAATATATCGCTGATTACTTACAACACTTTGTTTCACAGAATCAGTGTTTGGTTCATAAATTTAAATCTTTTTTTCTAAGTTCGCAAAAGCAAAAACAAAAACCCTGCTTCCTTCTTTCAAGAGCAATTAACCGTTCCACATGGAAACACCTTTAACTGCAGCAGAAGCCAGCCTGATTACCAAACACTGAGATGAATGGAAAAATTGAGTGATCGGTAGCTATTTAAAGTATCAGATGAAGTAAGCTGGCTTCAAAACAACAAACTACGAACACACGTGGCAATACTGTAACTAAAAGTTAAACGAGATTCTTTCTCGACGACCTAGTGCGCACAATGTTAGTCACGTTGTGCGTTTAAACACTTGACAAAATGCTAACGCGGAAGCCAGCGTTTTTATTGCCGATATTCCATCCTCGTTTCCCTATCTCGTCAACTTTCATTCTTGCGCAATTTTTCATGCGGAAGGCAGTATCAGAGCTAGTTCTTATGCATTTACTGCAGAGAAGAAAAAAAATCGTGCAGAAGCAATAAGAAATTGACATATACGTTCCAAGCAATAGATGTGCCATTTACCCACTGGAATGAAAAAACAGCATACTTCTGTCACCACAGTTGACGGCCAAAGGACCACCTCTTGAAATCTGTTGAAATCTATTGCGAAAATTTGTGTGGGCGATGATGGCACGTGGGATGTTTTTCTACTCATCGGCTTTCACTGGCACGTGAGTAGTCGCTTACGAGGTTTCTGAATCATCTTTTTTTCACCAACTGACCCGCAGATCGCTGGTTCGGATCCCGGCTGCGGCGGCTGCATTTCCGATGGAGGCGGAAATGTTGTAGGCCCGTGTGCTCAGATTTGGGTGCACGTTAAGAAACCCCAGGTGGTCAAATATTCCGGAGCCCTCCACTATGGCATCTATCATAATCATATGGTGGTTTTGGGACCTTAAACACCACATATCAATCATCAATCAATTTTTTTCGACCAATCGTTGAATTCCCTAAGGCCGCGCTATTGCACAACATATATACCGAAATACAACCAACTAATGCATGTTCATTCAGCGGTGATATAGCTAACTTGGAACACATACATGCTAAGGCGGGCCCCCACGTTACGCTGTGGTGAAGTCATCACGCCGCCCAAATGGGAGGAACTTGTTATCAGGTCTGGACTCGAACAGCAGTTATGGACAGTCAATGGGATCGCAACGCAGTCGAAAGACTTGGTCTCTCTGTTCCCACGAGGGAGCGGCCTGCAGCGTGCTAAACCACGTTCCGAAGGATCCAATAAAGTTCGTTCATCCATCTATTCATCCGTCTATCCAATCAGCGAATGACTTCCTTGTTGACGTTCATTGATCAACTAATTTATTGGTGCAAATTTTTCTTGAATTCATCGAGCACGAGTCGAGTTGAGAACTGTATCGCAAATTTTCAGTGCTTTCTTCTCGTGGATGACCCACTATAGAGTGCCAAGGCTTCGCTACAATTGAGAAAAAATGGTAGCGGCCTGTGTACTGCTTGAGATTAGTGCACGTTAAATAACACCAGATAATCACAATTTTTGAGGCCTTCCTTTACGGCGCCTGTCTTAACCATATTGCGACTTTTGGACGTGAAACTCCAGATATTATCTTCATTATAATACTTGAATACCATTCTTTATTTCTGTCAAACGTGAGTCGATAGTGTTTTATCTGTCATTCGGTGTCGTACGGAAGCTGCGAAGATGGTGATGATAGTCGTTTGTGTGAAAGGACGACGCTGGAAAAAAATGCGAACTGCACTCACCTCTTGTAACCTCTTCTTGACGCGCACCGCTGCAAAATATGGCTGGGCTGGTCATATAGCAGTGTCTGCTATGCGCAGAATGCGTTTCCTCACCAAGTTGGCATGTGGTTTATGACTCCTTTAAGTGCACGTTTTCTGGGCCCTTACGAGTCCGCCTAGCGGCTATGACGTTGGTCGGTTTTACGGGTCGGGAAGTGGTATGGCCAAATGCTTACGGCAGTAAGATGCGAAAAAGCTCTAATGCTTAGGTTTAGTGGCACTATAAAGAAAGACTGCAGGTTAAAATTACTCCACCATTGACTATATACTTCGGCGTGCTTCAAATTCATGCTGTGTGTACGGCATAAGACGCCCTATAAATATTTACTTCTTATATTTGTTGTGCCTTCTACACGGGAACTCTCACACGCGCGAAAAGTGCGTACTTTGGAATGATATAACCTTGCTTTATTGATGTTGTTGTTTCCTTAAGTATCCACGTGCCCCTGTCTTTTCCTAGCCTCATACGTTAGGGCAGAGCTTAAAAGAAGCACATTCTTCCCAAATGGTGCCTATGTCGTCTAGCTTGCGTTAGTCATGAAACTGAACTTCACACTTGAGCGTAACTTCTAAGTGGTGTGGGCCCAAATAAACAAAAAAATGAAAGCTAGGGTGAAGTTGAGCAGCGGCTGGACAATGCTGTTATTTACAAGCTCGTACAGGCTGATTGGGCCTTGTAGTGATGCTGGGTACTTCATAGTAAGAGTAAATATAGCACGCTCGAAAACGTAACTTTACAATCCAAATTATGAATATGCTTTTCTCTAGCAGATCGCACGTTTTGTAACTCCTGAGCACTTTCTGGATATATACTTTTGATTATTTATCGCTGCTTTGTTGACGACCCTCTCTTGTGAGGCGACGGTGCAGACATCGGCGTATCTAAAAAGCCACGATGCCATCCAACTCACAGTGCCAATTTTATACCATGGGCGAAATGATTCCAGTCGCCTGGGGCCATTGCGTATTCGCCTAGCTTAACTCTGAATTCCCTTACATTCAGCGTCCTTGGGATTGAGAAAATTACCTCCCATGAGCTTTATTTTATTGAAATGAACATAAATCATGAAGTTGTCACCATTTCTTTACACTGGCTATGTCTTTCTACTTGGTTCTTAGTACGGAAAGAAATAGAAAAAAAAGTACATACACAAATATACCAGCTCGCATTTGGCAAGTTCAAAAGTTCTCGTTTGAACGGAACACACGTGCAGTCGCAGTGTACACTTTCAATCTAGTCCGCTCAGTATTGATTACAACCGCGAGCTCTTCGTTTCTTCAATGGCTCACATACGTAGAGAGAAAATGCCTTTACTGCAATGACGTATACGAAATGTTGTGCATGTGATAATCATGATGATGATGACGATGATGAATATGATGATGACGGTGACGACGACGACGACGACGACGACGACGACGATGATGATGATGATGATGATGATGACAACGACGACGATGATGATGATGATGGTGATGATGATGATGATGATGACGGTGACGACGACGACGACGACGACGATGATGATGATGATGGCCTGAACGAATGGCTCTCGCCCACTCTGGGGGATTGGTCAAAAATGATTATATGTATTGTGGATCACATATTACTTCTAAATCCAATGAATTTTCTTTAAAAAAAAGGTTAGAAGAAATCAAATTTTACTAACTTAGAAGTTTGCAATCATAATTGACTTGATTAGATTAAGAATCTTTGTACAGCAGAACAGATATTTCCGTTAACGATGACCTAATAGGGAAGCTCCCAGGGAGAAAATAATAGAAATAATGAAATCCAATCTAATTCTATTAAAAGCAGCTTGAAAAATGGTTTTCCATAGTGACTTGAAGCGAGTACACGATAAAGAATAATTCTCGATTGTTTCATCCTTGTTACAGAATGAGCAAAGAGGGGAAGGGGCCAGACCACTTCTATGCATGTAGTAATTTAGTTCTGGCACTCTACAGCGTAATTTAGTAAAAATAACTTCTTTGCTTTTGACCACAACTTCCTACGCCAAGAGAACAAAACGTGTCGATATTCGTTTAGGTGAGTGATTCATGTTTTGCAAGAGTCTTCAATTGCGGCACGCCTTCGAAATCTGTCACGTAATATGAGTGCTGATGTATCTGTCGACATTAGCCTTTTCTTCGTCACCCCATATATTTCTAGCAGAGAAGAAAGCGTTCTTTGAAAACAAAAATTAACAGTGTCGCCGCAAAGGTGCAGCAATCACTGAATTAGCAACAAAATGTATTTGTATACAAAGAAAGGCTAGCACTTCACGCCTCTAAATAAAAAAGCGTTCACTGCAACAAGTGAAGCGACCTTTGCTGAGCTCCACCCTACCACCCCCTGTAGAGTTACGAGCGTGAGATCAGGTGACCAGGCTTTGTAAGTCAAAATACCGGCGTCGTCCGGTGGTTACATTTATACGACACAAACAAGAATGAGCACAGTGACTTTTTTTAAAAGGTGATAGTTTTTCTTGGGGTCCTTCGACGTAAAAAATGTTTGTCTGTCTGTCTGTCTGCCTGTCTGTCTGCCTGTCTGTCTGTCTGTCTGTCTGTCGTCTGTCCGTTCATCCGTCTGTCCGTCCGTCCGTCCGCCCGCCCGCCGAAACGATACCCGAAGCAGCCAAAATCCAACCCCGTCCACAGCGCCCACCTATATTGCTCATGTTCCAAGATTCATACGTGTGCAATTTTCAATTGAAAAGCAATTATTGCGCATATCTGAGGCACAATAACAACGCTTCAATATTCTTGTCGTGGTTAGGTTCGTCACATAGCAAGGCATGTGACGCGAGGAAGATGGAGACAGTGAGGAAAACAAACGGGAGTTATATTGGACAAACAAAAAAAACTATTGCACATACAGTACTATAAGTCGTACACGCACGCAGTTCACACACCAAAGAAAAGAGTAAACAGTCTCACAGTCTGTGCCGTAGCCCAGTGCCTTGAAGTGGGACCCGTTGCGTGCTCAGATGCTGTCGTCGCTTGCGTTCCAAACCAGCATACCAGTGTAGAGGGCATCACCAGGTCTAGGTGTAGCCGCACACTTGTCAGCGACGTCGGCTCGGTGGACATGGTCAGCAGCTTCGGTCTTTCGAGGGCGCTCGCCGTACCGAAGATGTCCAGAGGATCGCTCACCCAGAACTCACGCCGGGCCACGCCGACACGCCGTGCCCCGAGGACGTCAATGGCTCGAGAACAGGAACCCGGCCTTTCGAACCTCGCGCGTAGTTGCGGGTTCGCCCTAGGCTCCCTTGCGTCGTCTTGCCGGCGTCCGAACGGCTTCGTTCTCCGCGAGCGTCTCCTCTTCTTTTTTCAATGGGCGCGCTGCAATGCCCCGTCATTCTTCACATCTTCCAGGTGATGTGGCGCTGTCGTCTGCTATGCTCGCATTTTTTAAGCTACTACATCACAATTCTGTATGTGTCCTTTTATGCTAGAAATGGAATACATAAATAATTATAAGGAACGTAGCGTAGATCACGCTGCGCTGACAATGCAATGCTTTGCTAAGACGACACAATAGTGTCACCTACCCGTCGCCTTGCGTTCTACAATTTATCGCCTGCGATACGGGCGCGCACACTGCGCGCTTCGTTTTCCCAGATAACTGCCAGATAGCGCTCGTGTCTCACGTGCCTCTATGCGCACGTTCGCCTGCGCTGCACGCTCAAGGCACTCTAACGCACCGCCTCCAGAATGCCATTCAGCGATTTTCTCGCGCATGACATCAAATAACCGTTTTGTTCACTCTCTCTAGACGCAAGATTATTGTCTTTCTATGACATTTGCCGTGAAACATGCAGATACGGGGCGAATAGGTGATTGTGAACAAGTCTCTGCTACGGAAAAGCGCCTTACAGACCTGCGTAAAACCAACGCTAAATGGTTTGTTAGTAGCAAGCAGCGCGAAAAAAAACGAGGTGGACACAGTGGACGAAACCAGGAGAACAAGGGCTGACTTTCAACAAATTTGTTTTGAATCAGCAGAGAAACGCATATTGAAACCGAAGGTCAAACGTTGTCGGCCTCGGTGGAGCAGTGGCTATAGGGTGATCAGCTGCTGACCCAAAGTTCACGAGCGTGATCCGGGCTGCGGCATTGCGATTGAGGGAGAACTGTAGAGGATCATATATTGTGCATTGTCGGTGTACTTCAGGCTAGTTCTGCTATTTATATATAACATACAGCATCTACACCCAGGAAAATGGTGTATTTAAGTAGCCCTCCGTCAATATGCTTCGTGGTTTATGAGGGTGCACTGGTGGGTTTCACGCGTTGCGCACTTTAGGTACGGTTCACATGCTCGTATACCCGTTTACGCGCTTAAAAAAATGTTCTTCTGCACCGTTTGTGACGTTTTTTTGTTATTTTCTAGTAACAGCGCGACAACATCAGGAAAAGACAAAAAGGACAGGAAAGAGCACTGCTTGTCTGTCTGCCTGAGCGCTCTTTCCTGTCCTTTTTTGTCTCTTCCTGAAGTTGTCGCACTGTTACTAGAACAGAACCACGATAAACCATCTCATTCAAATTAGGCTCTTGTTATATTATTTGTTTTTTTTGTATTTGAAAAGAGCTTGGTATTTTTTTTATTTTACCCACAATCTAGATTTTCTGTATTTGGGGCGTAGGAGTTCCCTGGCAAAAAATTGTTCGAGCAGGCCCTACCGTACTGTCAGTTGCGAAAAAAATGCGTTTTTCTCAGTTTGAGTTATTTAGCCCCCTATCGGTATCCAGGAGCAAAATTTGCATTTGGCTCTTTTAGATTGCAACATTTCATTTGGGCTTAACTTAGCTTTTAAAAGATATCTAAAATGATCTGAATGTAGGATATATAAATATTTGGCGATTAAATTAACATTTCTTTGCTTCCCTGAGGCGTAATGAATGTAATGATGACTATAGATTTAAAGGGATAGTTGTCCTTCCGGGCAAAAGGTTCACTATTCTGGAGGGATGATGATAATATAATTATAGGGTGGCAGTCATAGTTTCCTAAATATACACTAGAGAGGAGTCTGGCATCTGGTACCATATGGGAGCTGCAACGCATAGCACTTCGTGAGCATGGGAATCATTGGTATGACATGATTTTTCTAGTCTTCGTACTTACAGTCTTTCTGGCTTCGCCTGGCTTGAAGCGGCTTCGTCACAAAACAACAATCGGAAAATGTTTGGCAGTTATCGACCTTAATCTTGAAGGCCTACCACTTCACATTGGGTCACGAAGTGAAAGACAGTTTGTTTTTTCTTCTTCGAAACGAAGACAAACGATCGCAATAAACAAAAGCTTCAAGGTGCGTTCGTCACTTGCAAGCACTAAGATGAGGCTAATTCATGCCATACCCGTAATTTCTATGGTCGCTGAACGATCGAAGTGCCAAAGTCCTCTCTAGTCAATTTTAGAAAACTTTATGGTGGCAGTGGTTGCGGTGGCCGATATGTATGGCTGACACTCACTCTGGGAGATTGGTAAAAAAGGTATAATTTGTAGATAAACGTGATCAAACGAAGATTGTATGAAAAATGAATTACATGATAATTGGAATTAAATTATTGATGCTAATATGAGATTCGAGATCAAAGTTGCCCTTATTCATTTAAATATCACAGAATATCCATGGAGTGAATTATGAGGAGTAGGGCGAACCGTGAGTATGTCCATTCCTCCATGTGCACATTCGTCAAAGCATGCGTCCAAGCGTCCGATCGCGTTCGAGAATGCAGACGGTGGATGGGTAACACCGACGAGACGCGAGCCAAGAAAGCCCGAGCGCAAGCGTCTTCAACGCGTTCGCCGCTCTGCTTCATCCTTGCCCCACCAACAATCCGCCACGTATGGCGACTATCCAAGGGACAGAAAAGCACTTGTTATCCGTGCACTCAGGCAAAGCGCGCGCAGCAGCCAATCGGTCTGTAGCGGTACTTATGAGAGTAGCGGCAGAGTAACGCTATCTAGCAAATGAGACGAAAAATGGTCATCTATTCATCCATTTATTCCACCTTATTTTCTTTCTCGTCTCTTCTTCACTCGGTTACGCGTGACAAAAGACAAGGTTAGACTAGAGGGAGCTTCGCCCCTAAAACATTTCTACCACGGAACAGAGATACCGGTGAAAATGACTTAGTGAGGGAGCTCCCAATGTATTTTCAAAATTGTTTGATGATTGATTGTATAATGTGCTTCACTATGGCAGATCGATAAGCTCAGCTGTTCCTGTTCGCACGCATACACGCAATGGTTTGTTTAGAAAAAGTGTTTAACGCTTCAGAGTACGTCGTACTTCCCTGTGGGAGAGCAGAAAGCCCTTTCTACACAAAAAAAATCTAAGTCTGAAAGTCGTAGAGGTTGGTTTAGAAAAAGTGTTTAACGATTTAAAGTACTTGGTATTTTACTACGGGAAAGAAGAAAGCCGACGCATAGTAAACTGTGGACCGTGATAAGTGAGCAAATATATATATTTTTTTTGAAAAAATAAGTGATGATTTAGAGAACTATGCACTCTACTAAGGGAGAGTACATAGTTACTCAACTGAAGGCAAGCATGAAAAATCTGTTCGGATGCAGTGTTCGCAATTTTGAGTAGTTTGTACTCTACTACGAGAGAGCGAGAATCCACATCACATATGACATTGTTAAAGGGCCACTCAACAGGCTCCGAAATGCGCAGGAACAGCTCGCGCATTTTTCTTGCGCGTGACTAACCTCCCTGAACGCGCAGCGACGTCAACTCGGTGATCGGTGACGTCACGCAGCACGCAGCTGATCGATTGGTCTAGGCAAGGTCTCAACAAACAGTAACAAAATCAACGTCGCCTATAGCCGAGCTTACGTCACTGCGCGATGAAGGAAGTCGGTCACGCGCAGGAAAAATGCGCAAGCCTAACCTGCACGTTTTGGAGCCTCTCTGCTGACCCTTTAAAGTTAATTTAAATCCATTGGACACCATTTTCTCTTCAACTTTGCATCTATACAAAACCTTCTAAAGTTCTCCAGCTGGCATTCTTATTCTGAGCTCACCTTATGTTACGCTGTTTTAGATCACTTCTTTTTCAAGAGAAAGATCGGTGCCCAATATCTTCATTTCATATTTCTTTTATTTCAAGTCCACCGTTTTAAAGTGAAATAAAAAAATGTTACTGTAGCCTTAAACTCCAAAAAAAAAAGAGGCAACAAGTAGGAAAGCTGGTCTCTTGCTTTTTATATTCAAATTTCGCCCTGCAACTCCATTTCCTTCTGTAAGGGCCTAGCTAACCCCTAAGAAAACTAACTGTGAAACTTAAACACGAGAGCAAAGCAAACTACAGTAAAATACAGCCTAATTATAAATGTTAGCTTCGCCGGCAGCAGTTACCTTCCCACCCAGGAGAAATTTTCATAAATATCCCACTAGTTCCAATCGCTTATTTACGGGACGTTAGGTTCTTTTACGTATTTCCGGCATATGACTCGGCCATTCAGGCACGTGTTCAATTAGATACTTTTCGGTCAAAAAGATTACTTCTTGGCTAATTTCTTCAAAATTCCAGCTTCAAGAATTTGGCAGATCCCACGTACCTGGGAGCCAGCTTTATGCGAAGCATGCGGAGGAAAGGTGACCGTGTTGTGATTTCCTTATTGAGTGACATGACGTGAAATGACGCTAAATATATGTACAAACATTGCACACGCAAACATATTCTTACAAGAAAACGTATATTTACAGATATTTACAATGATTACACGCGATGACAATGCCTGGTGCACTGGCGGGCTGGAACCAGTCTCTATCCACTTCGTAGTCTTTTCTTTCAGCCAGGGACCCTCTACCGCTTTATGCCCCAATCCCACTACTGCCTTGTGGCACTACCCCGCGGCGTTAAAGCGCCGACCCGGCGCTTGTCACGAAAGGGGAGTGTTGGGTGACACATAAGGCTTCAGTCTGACGACGTGCACAACAGTAGATGGTGGTGGCATTGAGTGCGCTTCGTCGACGACTCGCTGTATCTCGTAGGTGAGGTTGGTGATCTTGCGAAGGACTTTGTATGGTCCGTCATAGCGAAATAAAAGTTTTTCTG
This sequence comes from Rhipicephalus microplus, assembly GCF_013339725.1. Classification (NCBI taxonomy): domain Eukaryota; kingdom Metazoa; phylum Arthropoda; class Arachnida; order Ixodida; family Ixodidae; genus Rhipicephalus; species Rhipicephalus microplus. Next base: position 132,254,197 of record NC_051167.1, on the reverse strand, counting down.
AGAGGCCGATGTGACGACATGGGGTCCACAAGAGTACGAGAGAACCTGGTGCATACGAAACTTCGCGGTGGTGACGATCGTATCGATCTTTCTGAGAGGCTTGAGAAAGCATGAGTCGTTCTCGGGCAATCTGTCGTGCTGCGTCGGCTCGCTCTATGGCATCGCGGACGTATGTGACAGGGGAGCTTGAACCAGCGGGAAGGAGTGTATCAAGAGGCAGAGAGGGTTCCCGTCCATAAAGAAGGTAGAACGGGGAATAGCCTGCGGTGTCATGTCTGGAGGAGTTGTAAGCGAAGGTGACGTAGGGTAACGTTGCGTCCCAGTCACGGTGGTCTGGAGAAACATACATTGACAACATGTCCGTGATAGTGCGATTCAGGCGCTCTGTAAGTCCATTAGTTTGTGGATGGTATGCCGTTGTGAACTTGTGGTTCGTGGAACAGGAACGTACGATATCCTGGACGACGCGAGATAAAAAGTATCGGCCTTGATCAGTAACGAGCTGTCGAGGAGCGCCGTGATGCAATATGATGTCATGTAGCAGAAAGTCGGCGACATCGGTAGCGCAGCTGGTTGGAAGAGCGCGGGTGATCGCGTAACGAGTCGCGTAGTCGGTCGCCACGGCAACCCATTTGTTCCCGGATGCAGAAGTGGGAAATGGCCCGAGAAGGTCGAGCCCTACGCGGTAGAATGGTTCAGCAGGGATCTCAATAGGGTTAAGAAGGCCAGCTGGAAGCGATGTTGGTCGTTTTCGACGTTGACAAAGGTCGCAGCTGGCGACATACTTTTGCACAGAGCGATATAGGCGTGGCCAGAAAAAACGGCACCGGACGCGATCATAAGTGCGGGTGACTCCCAGGTGGCCAGCGGCAGGTTCATCGTGAAGCTGTCGGAGAACATCTACACGCAGATGGGAAGGCACGACGAGAAGGCGGTCAGGACCATTAGGGCGCATGTTGTGGTGGTAGAGAACTCTTTCATGAAGGAAATACAAGTTCAGCGAAGTGGGTGGAGTAGCGGAACTCAGGCTTTCTATGATGGGAAGTAAATCCGGGTCGCGGCGTTGCTCAGAAGCGATATCAAGAAAGTCTGATATTGATAAGACGCAAGACTCCGTAGCTCTCTCTGTGGCGTCTGGTGGATCCACTGGATACCGTGACAGGCAGTCGGTGTCTTGATGGAGGTGACCAGACGACCGAGAAGGTGTATTCTTGGAGGCGTAGCGACCAACGACCGAGACGTCCCGTGGGATCCTTTAGCGAGGAAAGCCAGCAGAGTGCATGATGATCAGTTACAACAGTAAAACTGCGGCCGAAAAGGTACGGGCGAAATTTAGCGACAGCCCAAACAAGAGCAAGACACTCTCTTTCGGTGATGGAATAGTTCCTCTCGGCAGGGGATAAAAGGCGGCTGGCGTAGGCGATGACACAGTCACGTCCATGCTGACGCTGAGCTAAAACAGCACCAATTCCGTGGCCACTCGCGTCCGTACGAACTTCTGTCGGGGCAGTCTGATCGAAGTGGGCTAATATTGGCGTAGTCGTGAGGGCTGCAATGAGCGCCGAAAATGCAGCACTCTGAGGCGAATTCCAAGTAAATGGGACGCCTTTTTTAAGAAGCTCGGTGAGAGGCCGCGCAATATCGGCGAAATTTCGGATGAAGCGGCGGAAATAGGAGCACAAACCAAGGAAGCTCCGGACATCCTTATGAGAAGAGGGCACGGGAAATTGAGTCAATGCGCGAATTTTGTCAGGATCGGGCTGTACCCCAGATGCGTTAACAAGGTGACCAAGTACAGTTATTTCGCGACGACCAAAACGGCATTTGGAGGAGTTCAGCTGGAGACCAGCGTTGCGAAATACTTGAAGAATACTGGACAGTCGCTCTAGATGGCTTGCGAACGTCGGTGAAAAAACAATTATATCATCTAAGTAGCATAAGCAAGTGGACCATTTGAAGCCGCGCAGAAGGGAGTCCATCATGCGCTCAAAGGTGGCCGGAGCATTACAAAGCCCAAACGGCATTACTTTAAATTGGTAAAACCCATCGGGGTTTACAAATGCTGTTTTTTCTCGGTCCCGTGGGTCAACAGCGATCTGCCAATAACCAGATCGAAGGTCAATGGACGAGAAAAACTTTGCGCCATGAAGGCAGTCAAGGGCGTCATCTATTCTTGGTAAAGGGTAAACGTCCTTCTTAGTGACCTTGTTGAGATGTCTATAGTCGACGCAAAACCGCCATGTGTTGTCCTTCTTCTTGACAAGCACGACCGGGGATGCCCACGGACTAGATGAGTGTTCCACGACGCCTTTGGCGAGCATTTTCTTGACCTCTTTCTGGATGACAGAGCGTTCGGCAGCGGAGACGCGATAAGGGCGGCGATGAATTGGGTTGGCATCGCCGATGTTGATGTGATGGGTCACAACTGATGTCTGGCCTAAAGGGCGGTTGTCAAGATCGAATATGTCCGCATAGGATGTCAACAGACGGTGGAGGTCTTGTGCTTCGGAGGGCGAAAGATCTGGCGCTATCATTTTGGCAATGCCCATGCTTGACAGGTTGGGCGCAGTGAGCAAGTTGACGTGCGGAGTAGGTTGCTGAGCCGACAGTTTAGAAATATCACACTCTTGCAACGACGACATGACGCCTAGTTTAATACCAGCAGGCAGCACATGCGTGGAGAAACCAAAGTTCAAAAGAGACAGGTGGGTCTGATTGTGGCATACTCTCACCACGGTGTGCGGGACCGCAATGGAGTGCTTTAGCACAACGTCGGTAATAGGTGAAACGACATATTCACCATCGCGCACAGGCGGATCACACACGAGCTGCACGTAAGTCGCGGCTTGCGGCGGAAGATGCAGGAACTCGGTGGCACAAAGGCGACTTTGAGCGTCATGGGCAACAGCGGCGTCAAAAGGCAGTTCCAACTGAAGAAGACCCGTCGAGCAGTCGATAAGGGCGGAGTGCACAGAGAGAAAGTCGAGGCCAAGAATCACGTCATGTGGGAACTGCTCAAGCACGGTGAACAATACGACGGTCTGGCGCCCAGAAATACACACGCGAGAGGTACACATGCCGAGAACGGCAGATGTGCTCCCATCGGCAAGCATTACTGCACACTTAATAGGAGGCGTGATCACTTTTCGCAGTTTAATACAGAGAGCAGCGCTCATGACTGAAATTTGTGCACCAGTGTCTATGAGGGCTGTAACAGTAACGTCATCTACCAAAAGGTCCAAAATATTGCGGCGTGTAGGAATCGTCAACGGAGGATTTGCAGAATGGGTCGTTAATGCAGCGTCACCTCCGGGAGCTGCATGGTCTAGTTTCCCGAGGTTGAGGGCCCAGGTCGTGCAGGGGACCTGGATCTAGAAATCATCGGCGAGAGAGATCGGCGGCCTTGGGGTGATGGTGAACGGCTGAACCTTCGGCCCTGAACGTTGGTAGGAGCAGGCTGTGGATCGTACGGAGTAGAAAAGCGGCGAGAACTGCCTTCAAAGCGACGCCATGTCCCAGTGTTCCAAGATGAATTGGATGACCAACGATTGCGACAGTAGCGTGCAATGTGGCCGGCGCGAGAGCAGTGAAAGCAGATCGGTCTATCATCCGACGTTCTCCATTCAGCAGGGTTCCGGTAGCGGGAAGGGTAGCGTGAAGGGTACACCGGAATCTGGTTAACAGAAGCCGAGCTCTCGGTGGTGTGAACGGCGCAAACAGGTGTGATGCCGAGATTTGCTATTTCTTGGCGAACGACGACTTGGATGAGGGAGACGGTGGATGCGTTGTCTTGAGGACCGTCAGAGGCGATGGCTGCAGGAGCCATTGCTTCGAGTTCACGACGAACGATTCGGGTGACATTTTCGGACGATGTAGCTTGCGTGAACTTGGGGCTGTCTTCACAGGTCGAAGTGGTTGCAGTATTAGGCAGACGCGCAAACTGGCGGGTTATGCGACGGTTCTTGGCATGCTCGAAGCGCTGACACTCCTTCACAACCGCGTCGACGGTGGCGCAATCTTTAACGATCAACAAATTGAAGGCGTCATCGGCAATTCCATTCAATATGTGAGCGATTTTGTCAGTTTCGCTCATGTTCTCGTCCACCTTTCGACAGAGGCCCAATACGTCCTGTATGTAGGATACATATGATTCTGTCGATGTCTGCACGCGACATTCCAGGTCTTTCCTCGCGGCCTGCTGTCGCCCAAATGGCCTGCTGAATAACTCGAGAAGCTTCAATTTGCAAACGTCCCAGCTGGTCAACTCCGACTCATGCGTCTCATACCAGGTGAGCGCCGTATCCCGCAAGTAAAATACAACGTTGGCCAGCATCAACGTAGGGTCCCACCTATAGTATTCGCTCACGCGCTCGTACAAAGCGACCCAATCTTCAACATTCAGCTTGTCCTTGCCTGTGCCCGAGAAGGTTCCGGGGTCTCGTGGAGGCAGGAGAATCAGAGGAGGCAGCTGGTGCTGCTGCTGCTGGTGCTGGTGCTGCTGGTGCTGGTGCTGCTGCTGCAGCTGCGGCTGCTGTTGCTCTTGTGGGTGGGCCTGTTGAGCCATTGCAGGAAAATGAAGGTGGCGACCACTCCGAAGTTCCGTGTTGGTTTGCCGGAAAAGCCAGGTAGGCGTACCCAGCACCTCCACCAATTATCTTACAAGAAAACGTATATTTACAGATATTTACAATGATTACACGCGATGACAATGCCTGGCGCACTGGCGGGCTGGAACCAGTCTCTATCCACTTCGTAGTCTTTTCTTTCAGCCAGGGACCCTCTACCGCTTTATGCCCCAATCCCACTACTGCCTTGTGGCAATATGTTCAAGAGTTGCAGATGTTTATATAACCAGTTGTTTGCACTTGCGCAACAATGCCAACTGGAACATGCGTATTAGAAACACAAGAAGCTGATATGAAGCACTAATGCTCGCGAGGATGCTGGCCCTGGACACTGCTACATAGATCAACTTCAGTGCATGGCAACTAACCACTATCGACGTTAACCCGAAGTGACGCCCGTATCAAAGGAGTACATATGTAATGTTTATAAAATTGGGTAGACAGCACTGCAACCACTATTGACGTTTAACGAAGATTGGCATCTATTTGAAAAGTAGTTCCGAGACCTGGCGTATCTCTGTGTTAAAATGCTTCATTGACACGCAGAACGCTTCTGTTCGATTCCAGCTGGGACCCTAACATTTACTCTTTGCATTCGTCGAGTCGACGCTACCAATGTCGGGTATTTCTTGACGCTCACGCGTTAAAATTGCCCATGTATGCTCTCGTCGTTCTTGGGTAGATACTAAGTGTCGATTACCTGTGGCACATACCCGTATACCAACGGCACATACCAGCCCCTGGGTATGTGCCACTGTTTGGCGGGAAGTGTTTGACAACGTACGCGACGGGATTGCAACAGTATTCATGTCTTGATTAGCACGTCATATTCGTCAAACCATCTTACCCTCCAATACTCATTTTGGTTCCCGTCACACTAAGGCACGGGAGCGCCCAAACGTAAACGGCTAGATAGATAGATAGATAGATAGATAGATAGATAGATAGATAGATAGATAGAGAGATAGATAGATAGATAGATAGATAGATAGATAGATAGATAGATAGATAGATAGACAGATAGATAGATAGATAGATAGATAGATAGATAGATAGATAGATAGATAGATAGATAGATAGATAGATAGATAGATAGATAGATAGATAGATAGATAGATAGATAGATAGATAGATAGATAGATAGATAGATAGATAGATAGATAGATAGATAGATAGATAGATAGATAGATACGCTCGAAGTCACCGAAGTTCGCTGAGAAATGCTTTGCATTTAAAGCTGTGCAACAAAGATGCACACCAAGTTAGTTACCGAGGTCAACATCCAATGGCGTGCACCTATAGTGCACTGCACCTCTGCCCGCTCGACTGGCAAATCGGGACACCTCAGCTGTGGAACGAAGGAAGAAGCAGACAAGGATTCGCTTTAAGAGAGCAAGTAATTATTTGCTGCCGCGCCCAGCCGGAATGTACCCGATATTGGTGGAGAAAAAAGATGGGCATGCTATACCGATTCCTCTCCTGAGAACCCGTCAACTTATACTAGATATTGCACACGCGAAGCTCACTCGCTGGTCGAAAACTCGGCTGCTGACGGCTGAGATGGCCACCAGACGCATTCTCATCAGACCCTCATCAAACACGAACGCAATGCCAGCACGCAAGCCCTGCTTATTGGATCTGGCACTCTGGCTTGCCGCGTTACTAGTGTCCTCTGGGGAGTGTATGAGCGTCTGAGTGACCCCCCCCCCCTTTATCCATTCGCTGATAGAGAATCGATTCCATTGGTCTTCCAGGCGAGCGCATACATCGTGCTAGGCACCTTCTTCCACATTTTTTTCACCGATCTTCCTCGAAAGTCTTTCGACGTGAAACTTGAGAACAATAAAAAAAGTCGAGCTGGCTGGAAGGTATTCGCCGTGTTGGAAGTGAAACCAAAGTATTTTCTCAGCTCTACTTTTGGATGGTGAATTAAAATGGACCACAGTAGAATTCCCCGCTCGAAGAAAGCCTTTGAGTGGAAGACTCACTTTTTTTCCAGTCACGTTTTTTTTGTTTTTTTTCAAACGATCGTTTCGTTTTCATGCAGAATATATATAGTACCGGAAGAACAAATTCAATCGGAGCTGAGCGTTGCAGTATTTGTCTGTACTACTCCTTTTGTTTTCTTGAATGAAGCCGTCTCTGACTCTTTCTTAACTTCATTTTATTACGTTTACCCACTCATTTTCAACTAGCTTTATTGATTGCGTGGAATGGTGTGGCTGTCATAGAATGAAAGATTGAACCGCAAATACACTGACCTAAATTGACCCGTCTCGTTATTTAAACAATAAAGTAATCACGAAAGCTTTTTCCCACACAATGTCGGTTCCTATATATCTAAACAGTGCACTGACGTCTCGATGGTCTGTCACGTAATATACGTCGGTTTCCTTTTATTTCTCTTACTTAATATACGGCCCAGCCTGTAATTTCCCGATTGCGCCAGGACCCCTGCATGAGTGCGTGAATATTTTCGGCCTACTTGTCTATAATGACAACACAGCGGACGTCCGCTAACCCTCGCGAGAGTTTAAGGATACGTCGAGGAATTCTATGACAGCGTGACCAAATGCGTGTCGTCTGACTACTGCATGGTGTATGTGAGACTTTTTTTTTTGTTCGGCTTTATTGGCTAGTTAACCAAGGTTGATTAACCAACTTGTGAAGCAACAAATCTTCACGTAAAATTTCAATTACAGAGTTGTAGATCAGTTTTTAAAATGTCCTGGTCGACATTTCCTAACTTTCTATATAATAATTGTGCTTGTTTGCTTTCTGTAGATGCCCTGGTAGTCGGAATTCCCGGAGCCCTCCACCACGGCGTCTCTCATGTAGTGGTTTTGGGACGTTCAACCCGCCATATTATTATTATTATTATTATTATTATTATTATTATTATTATTATTATTATTATTATTATTATTATTATTATTATTATATTATTATTAATATTATTATTATTATTTATTATTATTATTATTATTATTATTATTATTATTATTATTATTATTATTATATGACCGCCAAATAAGAACAAAGTACTATGGGACAGGCCCACTGCTTATCCGTAATATTAGTGTTTCCTATGCTCCACGTGCAAATGACAGTAGCGCTCGGCCACGTGGTCTGGGACTTCGAAGACGACCGGACAGTCCCGCTGGTTGTCGATGTGTGACGACGACGCTGTTGTTTGCGGCCTCAAAAGCGCTAATTTCTGCACCCGCTAATAACCATCGAGACCCATGTGCACCATTAGGGAAGCATACGTGTCATTTGTACGCCGAACATTGGGGAGCATTTCAGTTTGGAGCACAAGCGCACGTGGCACGTGGTATTATTATATTTTATATCGGCTGTTCCGATCTCACTACAGCTCACTGACTACGCAGTTAGCGTATCAGAGAGACAGTCTCTGAAGATGGGCTTAAAAATGCTACAGTACGCAAATTTGGAGTTAAAAAAGATATTCTAGGCCCATGGAAGACCAGCTCCAGTGCATTAGACTCTACAAAAGTGCTACTGACATTTTACGGGTCACAGGCTTGAACGAAACGTTGTAAATAGTCCAGTGCGTGTGAGTGGCTTTATGTGTTATGTGACTGTTATGCGTGTATGTAAATGTACGTGTTGTGTGTTTATCATTTTATATATCATTGTCTACACCCGGCAACAGGAGTAGCCTGTCAGGTGAAAAACTAGGCAAATCTCTCCAGCTTCCCATTAAAAAAATTTCTCTCTCTCTCTCTTTCACTCTCTCTCTCTTATTGGGCGCGATGACGTACCACGTCGCCACCATGCGGAGGCATACCTGTGACGTGCGTCGTCGGATTGCGTCGCCGCCCTCCCGCGCGCAGTTCGCAGTCCTTTTCGCGCCTCGTTTTTTTTTTATAATTACTGTTGCGGTACTTCACTGAACGAAATCGGTGAAATACTGCTGGAGATTCTTTGTTGATTTCACGAAGTGCTAAATGACTGCCCCGGAAAAGCGTTGTGCTTCTCGTAATGCCTGACTACCAGCGTCGTCTGCTATGGCCACCGAAATGAAAACCAAGGGGACCGAGTGCGCCGCTCCCGTAAAAGGTAACGAGTCATTCTGTGTCGAAATGAGCGCCAAATAAGTATTAACGGTAAAGAAAACTATCTTTGCTGCGAGATATGCACGCAAACACGCTTTAACTCATTCGTTGTAGGGTTGCATATCTAAAGACGGGCCGCGGTTGACATGACAAGCATACAGGCAAGTTTACATTTTTGTTTAGCGTCGACAGCCCTACAAAGCACAACGCAAGGAAATTCCCCACTTTGCGAAAAACACCACAGCATTTATTACAGCCGCAACCTTTCTGGATTGATTGTGGGAAAACGTGAGAATCACACTCGCGCGTGCCTCATTCAAAGTTGTACCTTTTTCCTGCGGCACGATCCTGATATTTATTGCGCTAAATTTCTACGGTGGTCAGACGTTGCACATTCGATCACCATCGATCGACACATGGGTGAAAATGAACTATGAATATTGGTTCAGTTCCAGAGCTTCTGACACAGAGTAAGTCACGATAACAAAATGCGATCAGCCACCCATACCACTTTGCGCCCTTGATTGAGCATGCTGCGAGGTCTTGAATACCGTTGTCTAAACAGCAATTTTATGTTTAGATGAAATCGCTAGTGTCCGGCTTTTTTTTTTCTTTTTTCAATCTTAATTCATCAGCTGTGTCAAGTTTTATGGAAGCTCTTAGATCATGAATCAGTGTTCAAAGCCCGCCACGTTTTCGCTTGTAGAACAAGACAACATTCAGAGGAAGTGACAGTTGCTATGGGACCGTTCTACAGACGTAATCTATAAGTGACGTACCGTGTGAGCTGAAATCACAGACGGCAGAGGCGTTGGCACAATTTTTTTTCCGAAGTTGGTGCCACTTTGATTAGAATTGGGCCCTTAGTGCATTCAATATTGCGTCGCAAAATCCTAAACTCGCACCAGTCATCAAAACTAGTGAAGTGAGCAACGAGTGTGAAGTGTTAGGCTGCCCACCCACTACAAAGCTTGAAAACTGCACGCGACACTTAAGAAGGAGTAGTGGGTACACGCAACTCAAACTAGCAGAAGGAAGAATTATGGCGTAGTGGGGACGTAGAAACTGTACACCCAGTAGACATTCTTCACTAAATTAAAACGGCTATGGTTACATGAGCTCAGCCGGGGTATATGAACGCACCCACATGTTATTCGGCACGGCGATGTGTAATGGGAACAGAGAACCCCAGGGAGAAGAAGCGCTTAGAAAGAAAACCAGAAAGAAAGAAAGAAAGAAAGAAAGAAAGAAAGAAAGAAAGAAAGAAAGAAAGAAAGAAAGAAAGAAAGAAAGAAAGAAAGAAAGAAAGAAAGAAAGAAAGAGATAGAAATCAAAGGAAAGGCAGAGAGGTTCACCAGATGCACGTTCGACTTCGCTGGGATAACGAACAAAGAGGGAAAAGGGGACATAAGAAGAAAGGCAAAAAAGATACACAGAATCACGAGCCCACTTTGGGGAACACATCTAGTCTATGGGTGGTCGCTAAGCAAAAAAACTCGTGGCATTTCCGAGTCAGATAAGCATCGTGATTGTTTATTATAGGCTAATATTGAGTATAATATTTAAAATGAATGTCTTCGAACAAGCATGATGCTTGTACAGTCTTTTGAAAGTTTAAGATTGTTTTTAAGTTCACAGCAAGCACTACTATTTTGCAATAAGAGGATACTTATATGTCTATTTTTATATAATAGAAGGCACCACAAACACATGAAGGCTAAAAGTATTTTTCCTGTAAATAGACACCATTCGATAAATGCCTCGACATGGCGGGGAACAAAGATACATTTGTGGTTTGTCGATGTGGACATAACGGTGACAACATTTGTGTACAGTGCGAACCACGACTCCAAAGTAAAAAAAGAAGAAAAATGGCAATGCTTCATGCTGATGCTTTTTCAGACCATCGTTTGCGCACCACATGGTCCACCAGCTGTGACGACGGTGCATTTTTTATCGTCCTGACGATTAACGCGACATGGCTCAAGCATAAATTGCTCAAAATGGCAGCTTAGTTTCGGCGAAAGAGGATGGTATAGAGGATGTGATTGCGGTATAATTGCTTTCGCGCATGGTTCGGCTTTTTGGTGGCCCCGGGCTTACACACCCTCTTCACTGGACACGCGAATGTTTCTTTTATTTATGCTACGGGATTTATTCGTGGGTTGAGCCGCTGTTTCCGCGGTAAGAAAATTACGAAGCTGCTCGTAAAGGACGCATTTGTCAAGAGTTTACGTCCTAAAACCGCTGTATTGTTGAAAGAAACACCATCGGGCTTCGTAAATGTGGACAACTTGTGGTTCTTTAACGCGCGCGCACGTAAATTCAAGTAGATGGGCATCTAGCATGTTCGCCTCCATCGAAATGGCGTCGCCGCAGCCGTGTTTGATCCCATGCCCTTCTAGTCCGCAGTGTAGCATCCTCACTATCTACACCGCAGCGGTGGGTCGTAAAGCAGTGGCTACTTTTCAGACTGTTGGGTGTGCTCCTGACAATGTCTCTCTGTGATGAACTGCTTAGAACATAGCATTTGTCAAGCTTGCCAATAATATTATGGAGCCCATATTGTGTATCTCTACGGCCACTTTAGCTAATTATAGCTTGTTCGCGTTATTAAAGGATCAAACTTCTTACCTTCAGACGGTAATAAAACTGCTTATCAAACAGATTATTAAATAATAAAGATGTTGCACGTTGCTTTTGGCTTAAATGTATGTGCGAGAGGAGTGATCGAATTTGTTCGATATATTTGATACATGCGAGCATTTTATTTATTAATTTACTTATTTATTTATTTATTCTCCGTCTCACAGTATACGGTCACCTGAAAACCTTGCCGCACGTATGAAATGGTGTTTACATATGTGCTCGTATATTTTTCAAGGTATCGAACATAATATCAGCTGATAGCTAACAGGTATACATTTCAGCATGTGTACCTCCGTCTTCATGATCCAGTAATAAAAGCGTGCGCGTCCATTTTATAACTACTACTAAATTGAGAAAAGCGATGACATACCTCAGGTTAAGCCTCTGAATCGAATCGCGGCCGAGGCGGCCACATTTTCGATGGAGGCTAAATGCTTCAGGCCCATGTGATTAGATGTAGATGTGCGTTAGAGAACCGCAGGTGGTCGAAATTTCCGGAGCCTTCCACTGCAGCGTCTCTCATAATTATGACATACCACAGGTTACTTCTTGGAAAGTTGGGCACACCTTTGTTGCAACTGGAGCTCATATACCCGTTCCGAAATTTTTGTTTGTTTACATCCAAAAACGACAGAAATATTAGCAAAAAAACCATTCAACCTTAGCGTATAAGTAGATACCATGTCTAGCAATAGAACGAAGTTATTATTAATATTGTTAAAAAAACAAAGCGCAACAAATGGTACCCGAAGAAGTGAGCCGTATGCGATGAGTGCGACTAACAGCTTCGAACATTTATTAAAAATCATCGCTGCACACGGGCGCAATATTCGGGAAGAACAGCTAAAAAAGTAAAAAAACGAAGAAAGAGAGGCTGAACAAAGCGTGAAGAAAATCCCTGTGAATATATTAACACATGAATACAATACCCACGTGAAATACCTAACACGTGACTACAATATCAAAGGATTGCAATAACACGTGACTACTCATAAAAATCCCCGGCGTACAATATCCCTTTAAAGTAATGGCGCGGAGTTCACTGCGTAAAACCTGGAAAGAAGATTTCAAGTGTCAAATTTCAATAGGATACTTTCGCGCATATATTTTGACAAGTGTTATTCCACAACGTACTCCACGCCAGGCTTTGTTTTTTTTTTGGTCCTTATTTTTGCAAATCATAAACTTTTTTGTGCTCATGTGCATAATATGGTCTATAATATTAATATCTGTGGTGTTACGTAGAAAAACCACCAAGGAAAAGTGGCACTTCTAACTAAAGTAGACTGAGCAGTTTAGTGAAAAATGGTGCTTGTTCTTATCGTTGTGTGTTTTCTTTCTCTGTGTTTGTGATATTTTGCGGCTAAAGAACGCCAATAAACAAGTACAGACTAGGCCAACAATCATTCTTGATAAGATAAAGGTACGCAAGATGGTGTGGTTCCTTTCCACCAAATACATGCTTTAAGCACGCACGCGTGGGCATACAGGAATAACTTTTCTTTCGCGTGTTTGTGCCAAGGAGATTTTTTTTTCAAAACCTTTCTTTGAACACACTCTTGCTTCGACTACCCGGAAGAAAATTAAGAGATTATGGACAATCGAATCAGTGCTTGTTAACCACAAACTTTTACCGAATTAGGAAACCGCATCAGTTTTTCTGAAAACAAGACTCCACAGTTTTTCTAAAGTGAGCTTCTCCTCACAAAGAGTCTATTTGCAGAGCAGCACGCTTTTGCTGTTGCGAAGGTCGTCAAGGTTATCTCACGCTTTTAAATGCGAAGCATTTTTCAGCAAACTTCTCTGACTCTGGGCGTATCTATCTATCTATCTATCTATCTATCTATCTATCTATCTATCTATCTATCTATCTATCTATCTATCTATCTATCTATCTATCTATCTATCTATCTATCTATCTATCTATCTATCTATCTATCTATCTATCTATCTATCTATCTATCTATCTATCTATCTATCTATCTATCTATCTATCTATCTATCTATCTATCTATCTGTCTGTCTGTCTGTCTATCTATCTATCTATCTATCCGCCTACGACTATTAACTCTCCTGGCCGATTCGATAATAGTATCAATACCAAATCGGTATGGAATAACATGACTGTATGAAGAACATATTTGAGTAGCATTAACATGAAAATCATGGCATGTGTGTCTTGAATGTCATGATTTACATTTTATGGTCCAGCAGCTTTCGCGGTGGTTTTGTTCACATGGCATGTTGCAAAACTAGTATGGTATGGGATGATTGCATGGCGAAAACAAGCGACAGACCCTAACATCAAAATATTGACATGCGTGTCGTGGGACAATATGACTACACTCTACGCTCATGATGCCCTCGCGGGCGTTTCGCTTGCGTCACATATACCAAATTTAGTATTACGGGACGTGAATTGATGACGAAGGTATGATATTGGTGCAAACATGTTAATCATTAGATGGGTGTCATGTAACAACATGATTACAAGCCACGTTCATGATGTGCTGGCGGCCGTTTCGCTAGCTTCACGTATATCAAACTTAGTAAACCGTGATTCGAACAGACTACATGGGTAATTGACACAAACATAATAATCACGACATGCGTGTCATGTAACAACATGACAACATGCCACGCTCATGATGCGCTCGTGGTCGTTTCGCTAGCGTCACATATACCAATTTTGGTATTACGGGACGTGAATGGATGACGAAAGTATGACACTGGTGCAAACGTGATCATCATGAGATGCGTGTAATGTGAGAACATGACTACATGCCACAGTCAAGCAGCCAATACATTTCGACGTGACGTGGTGCGCGCGCTCGCCGGCGTTCATTTCGTCGCGTCACGCCGGCGTTGCCACGCCAGGAGCCGGTCCTGCCATATAAACGCAGACGTGCGCCGCACTGCGTTGCCTTGACGCATGCGCGTTTCAGCGCGTCCGGAGTCCCTCCGTGATGAAAAAAGGGAGACGTAGTGTTGTCTGGGTAACGCATCAGCGCGAAATGCAGCATGTCGCATTTCGCGCCGGTCCGTCAAGCTGCGCCGACGGACACTGGTCGTGCCTTGCGTCAAAATGTAGAGTGCTCGCGTTCTGATAACATTGAGTCGCTGTACCCAGTGTGTGCGCGCATCAACGCTACATTGGAGTATATTGGGCCCTTCATGATGCGTTCGCGACCATTTCGCTAGCTTTACATATACCAAATTTTGTGTTACGTGACGTCAATGGATGAGAAAATATATGACTGGTGCAAACATGATAATCTTGACAAGCGTGTCATGTAAGAACATGACAGCATACCACGCTCATAGCGTGCTTGCGGCCGTTTCGCTAGCTTCATATATACAAAATTTGGTATCACGTGACGTGGATAGATGACGAAGGTAAACGACACATCCAAACATAATAATCATGACACGGAAGTCATGTAAGGCATCATTTACCTCCACCTCGTAACGTTGTGCTGATTTTAAAGTGACATATCAACATTTCTCATGCATGTTTCGCATATCATTGATTCCCACTGTACATGAGATCTGCCATTTTTTTTCTTCCCAAAAAGAAAGAGAGTGAGACTGACCCAAGGAGAAGAAAAGATAAAATATAGAGAAATGTGATAACCATGCCTAAATAAATTTATTCTCATAAACCGTGAGCGTAAGTAACATTTCAACAAAACAGTACATGCAGACACACAAAAAATTGTTATGAAAAGATGTGTAATGTTATGTACATTATATTGTAAACTGAAAACACAAATAAAATGTCAGTGTGTAAACTTTGTGTATATACATCACATTCCTGTCAGTATTGTAAAAACAACAGCCTACGAAAAACAGGCAGGCCGAAAGACATGCTTCACAGACGAAATATTATAGTACGAGTACTGCTTGCATAAACGATGTGTATCTCTTCACGTCGAAAAAGTAGGTAACGATTTAGAGTACATGGTACTCTACTATGAGAGAGTTGCAAGCCGTCCCGTAGGCCTCCCATATGATGAGGTCGTATCAACAAAGATTAGGGCTCAAAAGAGCAAAACAATGTTTGGTCGAGTGTGGATCAACACGAACACAAGAACCCAAGTGTGGCTGGGGTTGTTTAGAAAAAGGGGTTAGCAATTAAGAGTACTTGGTACTCTACTAAGGGAGAGTATAAATTATTTCGGTGGGGTTCACACTCTATGAGGCCCTGTTGACGAAAATTACGCGTGATGCACCCGGAGAAGCTCAAGGCAATGCACACGCTAAACACCATAAACCCAGCGATTCCGGAGTGGTCTTCAAAGCAGACCGATACTGCTGCAACACTACATTTCAAACATATATTCGTTTCCGTCCCGCGCATTCACAATAAAACTAAAACATTGGCAGATCCCACAAAATGAAAATCGATGCTGTGCGAAGCACAAAT
This sequence comes from Rhipicephalus microplus, assembly GCF_013339725.1. NCBI lineage: Eukaryota > Metazoa > Arthropoda > Arachnida > Ixodida > Ixodidae > Rhipicephalus > Rhipicephalus microplus. Next base: position 132,238,418 of record NC_051167.1, on the reverse strand, counting down.
GAGAAAAGTGAATATGTCACTATAAAATCAGCACTACCTTACATACACATAATGATCAGATCTCTGTGGTGGTGGCCACATTTGCGTGCAGGTGAAAGGCTACAACCACGTGCCCTTAGATATAGATTTGCATCAAAGAACCCCAGCTGGTCGAAATTTTCGCATCCCTCCACTCATAATCATATCGTGGGTTCCAGACGTAAAACTCCAACAACCCTTAGTCGTTAAGCCATATTGTGATACTAAACTTTCGACTAGTACTGCCGAACGCGATACCTGTATTATGATTAGGATTAAATGTAAAAAGAGCTTTTGCACTCACATTTAAATGTAAAATAAACGGCCGGTGTAATCAACATTATTCCCAAGGTCTTGCCCATGACATGCTTCATAATCAGCTGCACAGTTTTGTGATGGTAAGCCTTACACCTCCTTATGAATGTCGGAGTCTTCAACAGTTTCAAATGTGGAGCTTAGTCGCATGATGTCGCGCTTTCGAGTCGGTAGTGGCGCCATCGATACCTCCCCCCCCCCCCCTTTGCATGCTTGCGTCTCGTGCCGGCCCAGAAAAACATCCGCAAAACTGTCGCTTCTCTCCCTCTCTCTCTCTCGGCTCGCAAGGCCGACGCAGGGAGCGTCTGCTAGTAATAGAACGGCTGCTCGCGCTTCACAACAGTTCACTGGCCACCCCGTATATGTAGACACTGAATCGAACGTTCGGAATTAAGTCAGGGGCGTCTTTACTTGACTTTCACTTCACGTTGAAGGCAACGCTTCTCCTTCATTCAATAAAAAAAGAATAATAAATACGAAATAACAGTTAAGAATTCACAAACTATAAAAAATCACGCAACATTTACGTGATACCACCGCCACTTTGCGACGCATTTACTTGAGTACCCCCCGTGGGAAGATGCGGACGGCATTTTTCGTTTTAGTTTCCTCTCTTCTTTTCTTTTCTTGTCTTCTATCTTCCTTTTCACTCTGTCTCTCTTTCCACCTCCTGAAAGAATAAGCAGGCGTTGTGTCCTTTCACGTGGAAGTTGTAAGCTTGATCTCTCTCTCACTCTCTCTTTTATCTCTGACCTTGTGCTTTATGTCATCATCATCATCATCATCAGCCTGACTACGTCCACTGCAGGACAAAGGCCTCTCCCATGTTCCGCCAGTTAACCCGGTCCTGTGCTTGCTGCTGCCAATTTATACCCGCAAACTTCTTAATCTCGTCTGCCCACCTAACCTTCTGTCTCCCCCTAAGCCGCTTCCCTTCTCTGGGAATCCAGTTAGTTACCCTTAATGACCAGCGGTTATCCTGTCTACGCGCTACATGCCCGGCCCATGTCCATTTCCGCTTCTTTATTTCAACTATGATATCCTTAACCCCCGTTTGTCCCCTAATCCACTCTGCTCTCTTCTTGTCTCTTAAGGTTACACCTACCATTTTTCTTTCCATTGCTCGCTGCGGCGCCCTCAATTTAAGCTGAACCCTCTTTGTAAGTCTCCAGGTTTCTGCTCCGTAGCTAAGTACCGGCAAGATACAGCTGTTATATACCTTCCTCTTGAGGGATAGTGGCAATCTACCTGTCATAATTTGAGAGTGCTTGCCGAATGTACTCCACCCCATTCTTATTCTTCTAGTTACTTCAATCTCGTGGTTAGGCTCTGCGGTTATTACCTGCCCTAAGTAAACATAGTCTTTTACAACTTCAAGTGCACTATTACTTATCTCGAAGCGCTGCTCCTTTCCGAGGTTGTTGTGCATTACTTTCGTTTTCTGCAGATTAATTTTAAGACCCACCTTTTTGCTCTCCTTGTCTAACTCCGTAATCATGAGTTGCAATTCGTCCCCTGAGTTACTCAGCAATGCAATGTCATCGGCGAAGCGCAGGTTACTAAGGTGCATTATGTATGCAAACCAAATAAACAAATAATGCTACATTTCAATTTATTGTGTAGTGTGCTCCTGAAGATCACTAGTAAGAAGAAGATGCGTTCATTGGTTGACAAAGTACGTCCAAATGTCTATGGTAAGTTTATGGATCTCTAAACTGCGGTGACATTTTAAAAGGACCACTTTTCAACGCTTACTTTCATGACCGCAAGTTTAACGGCAGTCAACCGAATGACTAACGCCTTTTTCAGTTGCACGCTCACTAATCTTCTCATCTGGCTTTGCGGGAAGCTCACTGAGTCGCAATAAAACTGTCCCGGCTTGTCGTTTACGCACCGCTGCGCTGATTTCACGCAACGGGCTTTGTAGAAACTAAACGCGTGGCGCAGCTAACCGGGCCGTCGCATTGATTTGACGGGCTATTCATCTCCATTTGTCAGATTACACGTCTCGGCAAGCCACGGTTACTTCCTGGACTCGCATTAGACCGCTGGCAACAGCGACAGGCAATCGGCGCAATTCGTGGTTATCATAAACTAAGGCGCACTTGATTCATGTTTTTTGGAACATAACTTTAACGAAAACATCATCACGAACGCATACTCCAGAGCGTATCTCTTGAAAAGAAAGAATCGGAGAAAAAAATGCATAGGTGGAACTTTATTTATAGCTGTATTCGAATCACAGAAGGCAAATGCCAGGAGACTAGACCAACAGGAGTCATCTACTTCTTCTGCGGCGGCCACACCTTTTGTCATGACATTCAAGAGTCAGTTCTCCAGGCAAGGACTGTGGAGCACAACATCGTAAAGCTAGGACGAGCTGAATAACTCATCAACCTTATGACGTCTCATCAAACGCGCATATTGACAGTTAACATAGACGGCGTCAACTCCAGTGAGGCAAAAAAATCATTTCTTCGTGGTTTCACTATATGGCGTCATCACAGATCGCCACAGACATCCCAGAATTTTAAGGCGTCACCATGACGTCACGTGATGACGTAATCACATCGTCTATTTATGAAAGCTAGGCCAATCACGCTGGCCGTGCAATACCAGGTAAGGCATAGAAAGCTTTATGGCAGAAAGGGGGTGGATCACTTCGTTGACTGAAAAAAAATGAGAAGATAATTTCTGCCTTCGTGTTACCTTAGCCAAATTCATAAAGGTCCCTGCGAGCTTATTAGGTGCGCATTTTTTTAGGCCCTCACCCACCGTCGCCTTCAAAGCTCCTTACCGCATTACCACCTTCCACCCCAGCGTTTCGAGAACCAGGTCAGTTTTTCAGCTCCCAACAGACGCGACGGCCGACTCAAGAGTGGTGCTGTGCCATTTCGCATCATGCCTAGCGCCATATTGTAACATAATAGCACAACTTTGACTCCCGTGAACACTCATACAATCAATCACTCATCTATTCGAAACACACACACGACAGTCATCACTCACCAACTCGCAGTGAGCCTAACTGACCGTCTTATATACGGTACAAAGAACTTTATTTATAGATATGAAGAAGGGTTACCCTCTTATATACGTGCAGAAAAATGCAGCGAAGGCAAGGATGAACAAAAGTGCGCATGTGGAAAGTATTCAACAAGCGATGTATGCAACGCCATCAACCAACAAGACAACAAATAAAATTTTTAGAAAAAGAAATACAAAAAGCAGATAAACCGTCTATAAGCCGTCAATCCTTACCTCGAAAAAAAATAGTTCCCATTTATGCAACACCAAATATGACTTTTTTACACAATTATTCATATTTTGAAAATAAAATATGCTTCCAACAGCGGAGGTACAGATGATTTCAAGCTTCTTTCGAGAACCTGAGCACCTGTAAATCGTGGTTCGCACCCTCAGGTGGCAGTACGGGCCACAATATGCGCGCAGTTATCCACTTTTTTTCTTGCGCATGCTCCCTAAGCCGATCATTTAGGCATCTCTCAATTAACCCGATGTACACTTTTCCGCATGATAATAAAATGGAGTATACATCTCCCGCGAAACAATTCACGAAGGCTTTCTAAAGTTTCTTCAAAGCAACCTTGTCCCTTGCTGTTGCAAATGCGAGGAACCAACTTAACAAAAAATATCTTCTCTCGAGGATTTCATCTGGTTTATATGCTTTTCGTATTTAGTTTTCCAAGATTTTTTTTTCAAGAAACAGAGAAATGTCTACCATGAAAACAGTTTATGTGCATGCTTATGTCTCTATTTTAGTGAACGAGAATGTGGGGGACATTGGTTTGGAGGCCAGGCATGTGTTACCCACGACAGTATGAAAGCGACGTCGTGAAGTCATGCAGGGAAAAAATACAGGGCGTTATTATATAGGGTATCGATTATGAGATAAAGAAAATAAAAGCTGGTGAAAACAATAAAAGAACGTGGGGTTTTTACGTCTAAGAACCAGGACATGATTATGAGGGACGCCCACCGTATGCTGGAGGGCGCCGAAAATTTCCACTTTCTGGTGTCCTTTAACCCGCACTGGCGTCGCACCACATCGCCTTCATCGAACGACCGGAATTGAACCCGCGACCTACTGGCCAGCAGCCGAGCATCTTGGCCCCTGATGACGAGTGGGCGAAGCAGTGGGCTCGTTTGGTGTTACCGTAAATAACCCGTGACATTTACCATTCATGCAGGTAAATGAGTCTCAAGCAGTGTACAGTTGTATACAATGTTTATTGGTCATAGCTGGTATGTTGTGTTTAGTTGCGAATTTTGTTTTTGCCTTCATTGTTACTGCTTTGTGATATCAGATCCAGACTGAAGTTGGCAAAGACGAGGTCTGGGCTCCTTCCCTTGGTGGTTGTTTGAAGCCATGCGAAATTCATCACAAAGCATATCGAGACGTCATCTACTGCGCAAACCCGTCGTTGTCCGTGATCATCATCGTCATCAGCATCATCGTCATGGAGTATAGTCGGTGCCTTGCATGTGCTGTGCTGTAATGACAGAAACAGATTCTGCGGTGTGAAATGTGCTTGTTCTTCATCATCTTGAGTGTCATCGTCATTGTTAGCGGCAACGTTGGCGCACAACGCCAACACCAAGGTACTCGACCTGAAAAACCTTCGCCCCAAACATTAGCGCAGCTCGCCCTAAGGCGCGCAAGGCTGTATCACAGTAGAGCTGGTTGCTACCTAGCCGATCTTCGTTGGTTAGGCCTTTCACTCTCCCAACGGTCTTTTTCGGAGCCCTCTTCTTACTATACTATTACAATTACTATACTATTCATGGCAGCCCTTGATATCTCACTTAAAGTACGTAGAGCTTAAGAAGCTCACTTTATCACACAGCCTTAAATCTCAGGTGGCGTGGTAACGCTCAGAATCAAGCGCTTAATGCAACCCTGAAATTTCAATAGCAATGCTTAATGCCTGGTCAAAATGAAACAACCACGTCTAGAATGTTATAATTAGGAAGCTAATTAAAATAATTAACTTGAAATGGCAGTCAGTGTCGGTGACGTCAACTCGAGAATTCCTGCAAAACGAGCTTTTTAATGCTGGCGTGTTGAAACCCTTACACCAGAATTGGCGACATTGAACCCTCAACCAACGAAGCTTTCTCTCAAACACCTTGAGGAAACCAAAATTACTTCCCTTTCACCGCAGAGATGCTTCAGTAATGTTGATCTATGCTGAAAAAATGGAGCTTCCCAGAGCAGCTTTGTCAACATTAGCAATACTTTGATGGGCTTTAAATTGCAAAAGGGCTTTTTTGCGGCATTTCGGGTGCATGTTAGGTGTTCTTGTATGTTTCTATTTATTACAGAAATTTGTCAGCGCATGAATCTCTTGCGAGTTGCAGAAGCACGCTTAAACCCCGCAAAAACAACGTACTTTAGCTCACGGTTGTAAGCATCCCATCGAGGAAGACTTTAGAATGAATGCACTAGACGAATGACACTGAAAGTGAGGCGTCTTAGTTAGGCAAATGCAAATAAGTTAACAGTCATGGATCGAGCAAAGAGTTATGAAGTCCGAATAAGCCGGATCGCACAAGTTTCTCACTACGTTTTCGGCGCCCCGGCACGTTCCTCGCAAAACCTTGAAATTAACTCGAGTTGGAATTCGAAGGCGGATATATCCCTTCGCCTCGTTCTGCTTTCTTCGTCGATGGCGCGCTGGCAACACTTTCAAATGGGGTGCTTGATTTCTTCACGACAGAATTCCGGGTCACGTTCGTCGCGTAGTACTAGCTATAATACCTCACCGAGCTTCACACGCTGGGTGCGCGAGAGATTTTACGGGTTCACTTTCAGCTGCATAGCTCTAATTTCTTCGGAGGACCGCCGCCCCATTCTCTTGCAGCGCTCTAGCAGCTCAAGACGCTGTGTTGTTTGAAGAAGCATGCCGGAATTAGCCCCAGATCAGCCACTGGGAGAGCGTTGGCTCACGTGTTATTAAAGCTCAATAACAATACAAAACTCTTATTAAATGTGAAAATGGTGGGAGCTAGTAGTTGTGTAAGGTACGCGTGATATCATCGCATAAGTTTAGTTCAGGATGAATTAGCTGTCACAACAAATAATGAAAATTTTGTGCATGGTTTTTTTTGAAAGAGCAGACCATGTTCTTCTGAACAGCAACGACCACTGCGATACGTTTGCGAACAGACATCAAAGACGTTCTTCATACTTCTTGGCCTCTGCTGTCCACTTCGGCAGAGCGACTGTATGATCTCTGAGTTGATCGTGTAAATCACGCAGGCGGTAGCCCAGCTGAACACGCCGAGTGCGCTTAAATTAACGAAATCAGTTTATAAAAAGGGGACCCTTTTTCTATCTACCACAGATATTATGAAGTCTTGGTTTGGAAGACCTTTATTAGGCCCGAGGAACCGGCAGCCGACAGCGGAGATGCACGAACCAAGATGATGATGATACGTGACAACGATGAGGATGCATAAGCAATACATGGTAATGATGATAATGTACAGATGAAGAGGATTGGTATACTAAATGCCCACACTGATTCCCCCCACGTGAGAGCGGCCAGCCTGGCGAATAGGCGTCAAAAGGAGCACTTCGTCTCCAGGTTGAAAGGATACAGCACGATGCGATTCATCATAAACCAGCTTTCTGTCTTGCTGTCGGACTTCAGTGCTTATACGAGCACGTTGAGGGTCGGATTATCTCCCGTTGCAGCATATCGTCTACGTTTTCCTCAATGATTTTCCGTTCGGCTAGGGAGACGCGGTAAGGACGACGATGCACAATGGATTTTCCGTCGGTCTGAATACGATGTGCTGTAGCAGTTGTCTGATCCAGGCTGGATGAATGAATGTCAAAAGAGTTTGCATGCTTTTGCAACAAATCAAGCAGCTGCTGTTTCTGTTAGTCTGTCAAGTCCTTGTTGATGGCTGCTGTAAAGGCCGAGGAAGCAGTATGATCTCCAAGATGGCCTTTAGGGGAGGCAGGGGTAAGAGGCACGACGCACACAGGTTCCAGATCGGCAACGCAGGCGACAGTAGTGCCCCGCGGCAGTAAAATTTTATCTGGTGTGGTGTTCGTAGCAGCGAGGACAGCTGATCCATTGTTGAAAGGAGCCACACCTGATTCGAGAGCTATGCCATTATTGAGGCAACGGGGCGATGGAGTGACCAAAACGTCACCAGAGTCAACGTCGTTGGGCAAAACAGTGACTAATTGATGTTCATTTGGGGGTAACTCGATGTCTACAGCAGCGACGAGTCGAAGTGGCCTGTAGGTTTCGTCACTAAGTAAGTGGTCTGTGTCAGTAAGATGGACGACACGTTGTGCACAACAAATAGCCGCGGAAGCAGATGAAAGAAAGTCCCAGCCTAAAATGAGTTCGTGGGAGCACGGGGATAGCACAGCGAATTGTATATAATGAAGAATGTCGTCGATTAGCACACGGGCAGTACAGAGAGCGGAAGGGTGAATCATTGTTCCCTGGGCTGTAACCAGTGTTGGTCCATCATAAGGCGTCGTGACTTTTCGAAGACGGGTACACAAATCAGCACGAATAATAGAAAACCCAGCCCCAGTGTCCACCAAAGCATCAAGGTCCACTCCCTCAACTGAGACTGCAATCATATTGTAAGGGCGCGCTGGGGGAATTGGAGTACTGTGTTGGAATGCAGTTTGTCCTCCAAAAACTGCATCGCTTAGTTTTCCGGACGCCGATCAGAAGCGAGGGAAGCAGGCTGAAGAGGAGAAGAGGAGCGACGGTAGGGCGATGGTGAACGGCGTCTGGTTGATCGATGACTACTGCGCAGTTCACCGGATGCTGGCGGAGATGGAGACCGACGCGGCGGTGACGAATAACGACGGCCCTGGTACAAGGCTCCTGCGGTATAGTCTCGTTCGCGTATGTCGTACCCTCGGCGCTCATCTTGCTGGCGCTTGCGGCAAAAGCGTGAAATGTGACCACAATAGCCACAATAATAGCACGTAGGGTGAGTCGATCGATAAGAAGGGTAGTAGCTTGTGTTAGATGCACCAGGAGAGAGAGCAGTGAGAGGGACAGATGATGGCTCAGGCGGTGGTGATGGAAAGCTCGTGGGAAAGCTTCTGGGAGGTGCGGCAGCAACCGACACGTACGTTGGTGGCGGCGGCGCCGAGCTGACGGTGCCTGATGGTGCGGCGACGGCATGTGAGAACGATGGGAGAGTACGAGCGACAGTGGGCTGCAGGTGGGCCATGTGGGTCATGGACGTGAGCTCCTTCCTGATGACATCCCGCAATGACGTTGAAGAAGACTGCATGGGACACACTGAAGGTAGTGTGAATCCCATTGATTTCAATTCTTCGCGTATAATCACCCTTATTGTGTCTCGTAGGTTTGGATCTGCCGTAATACGGGCCGCGTCACTGTCCGGTTGTAGGCGCATAGACTCGAGTTCTTCGAGGCGCTGACAGGTTGTCGCAACGTCAGCAACAGTAGCTGGATTCTGGATTGCAAGGGCATTGAATGCGACGGGTCCAATCCCCTTAAGAAGCTGGCGTACCTTGTCTGACTCTGTCATTGGGGTTTCAACCCTGCGGCAAAGTGAAAGGACATCCTCGATGTAGGATGTATACGACTCGCCGATGTGCTGTTTCCGAGCCGCGAGAGCTTTCTTTGCGAGAGCCGAACGAACAGTCGGTGTGCCAAAGACATGCCGAAGCTGATCTTTGAAGGCGGACCAGTCGGGGATGTCGATGTAGTGGTTGAGGAACCACGTCTTCGCGACACCCGTGAGGTAGAATGACACGTAAGCGAGTTTGTAGGTGTTATCCAACCGGTTAGCAACGCCGACACGTTCGAAATCGTCCAGCCATTCCTCCACATCTTCCCCGCGCATACCGGCGAAGGGATGGGGCTCACGATAGGGGCTGTTAATGACGTGAAAAGGCGCGGCACGCGGTGGCGGAGTGGGAACGGTTGCAGCACCGACCTCTTCTTGGTGCGACATATTTCCGGACACCTGGCCCAAGCGGCGACCTGAACGTAGCTCCAGGGGGTAGAGTGGTCGAGAGGATGACGAGGGATCTAACAGCACGCTCCACCACGTATGAAGTCTTGGTTTGGAAGACCTTTATTAGGCCCGAGGAACCGGCAGCCGACAGCGGAGATGCACGAACCAAGATGATGATGATACGTGACAACGATGAGGATGCATAAGCAATACATGATAATGATGACAATGTACAGATGAAGAGGATTGGTATAGTAAATGCCCACAATATGTCATATACCCTCCCCAGAAGAGTCTTATTTCACTCTTGTATACGCAGGGAAACTAAAAAAGAAGGACGAGAACAACAACAGAGAAGGTAGGGAGGTTAACCAAGAAAATGGCAAGTTGCTACTGCCGGGGGAATAGAAAAATGAGAGTATGAAGACGAGAGAGAGGGGAAAAACAAGAAAAAGAGATGAAAAAGTGTCAGTCAATGGACTGGCACGTACGCAGCGGCGGCACTACACAAAATTTAAAGGTGTTCCCTTAGGTCCGTAGTCCTCAAAAAGCGCAAGAGGACCCCGACTGCCTTATGAACTGACGAAGGATGAGGACGATAAAATATAAGCAGAGGCTGGGTCTAGAAACATTAAAAGCACTCAAATGAAACACCAGGTTCCTAAAATTTCTTTAAAAGCGAAAGCCTTAGACACATCATCAAATGCCAAATTTGAATACGAATGATGCACAAAAAATTCAAATCACATGATCACGTCACAATATGACGTCAGCGAAACATCACACATCGTTAGAACTTTTGATCTCACCTTGAAGTCGCTGTGACAACACATGATGGCATCATGCATGACATCATCAATAGGTAAAAAACGAGCGGATCTCGGAGGCAAAGTGAAACTGTGTTAGGTGCAGAAATATTTTGGAAGCATGGGATACGATAATCAGTGCCTCCACTGGGCAGAAGACGAACGATAGAGCTTTCGCTCTGAAGTCGTCTTCGGCGAATGAATAAAAGTCCTTGTATTTTTTTTCTGACGACCTACCCGCTATGACAACTTTGAGGAAGAGCTTTGGTCATGGGAAAGACAGAAGCCAGCCGAAGTTTTCTCTTATGGCATATAAAGGTCAATGTCTTCACGCAAGAGATTTGAATGCCATTTAAATGCCGCGGTGGAGCGCACACAAGGAGCGCACCATAAGATGCTGACGATAGCTTTAAAAAAGGCGCCATGCTGATGCCGCCCGCACACAGCGTTCGGTTGAATGGCGCCACATGCAATAATACTAAGGCCCACTCGGTCCTTTAGCGTGGTCTTCAGAAAGCTCCCACACAAGGGTGCGCCATGCCCACTGGTCACCTACCTTCAGAGTAGAATAGTCTGTAGTTCTATTAAGGCCATGTTCCTAAATATAACTGCAGTCACGCTATAATATCAATTACAGACCAAATAAAATCTTTGTTATTTTTTGGTAATTCAGGTATTCCCCTTTATTAAACTTATCCCTGCCATAGACGTACGTGATTGCTCCCAGCCCAGCAGAACCAAATCTGCCCTTTTATAAATGCTCTCTTTCTTTATCTCCCAGTATTAGGTTTCTCGTATTATATTATCTCTGTTTCTCCCAGAATAATCTATTTTATCTCCTCCACTTTTTTTTGTGAGCTCCTAAAGTGCGGGTAGGTTTCTTGTTCTGTTTTCAAGACTTCAAAACCATTGATCACCTAAATGAATATGGATCTGAATTGATATATGGTGTCTCAGTTTGCCAGTCTTAGCAAAAAATATTACTGCTGCTGCTATTACAATTACTACTACTACTACTACTACTACTACTACTACTACTACTACTACTACTACTACTACTACTACTACTACTACTAGCCCCACCGCGGTGGTCTAGTGGCTAAGGTACTCGGCTGTTGACCCACATGTCGTGGGATTGAATCCCGGCTGCGGCGGCTGCATTTTCAATGGAGGCGGAAATGTTTTAGGCCCGTGTGCTAAGATTTGGGTGCACGTGAGAGAACCCCAAGTGGTCGAAATTTCCGGATCCCTCCACTACGGCGTCTCTCATAATCATATGGTGGTTTTGGGACGTTAAACCCCAAATATCAATCAATCAATCAATCACTACTACTGCTACTACTACTACTACTACTATTACTACTACTACTACTACTACTACTACTACTACTACTACTACTACTACTACTACTACTACTACTACTACTACGACACATTAATACAGTTGTTACGATTTCCAGTCACCTCCAATGAACCGCCTCATTGAACAAAGTAGGTTTCCCACCTGTAGAGCGTGCGCCACATGTAGAGTATACATGTAACAAAGCCGAAAATCGTACCACCTGTAGAGTGTGCTCTGCCACATGTAGAGTACGCATGTAACAAAGCCGCAAACTGTACCACCTGTATAGCGTGCTCTACCACATGCAGAGTATGCATGTAACAAAGCTGCAAAGTGTACAACCAGTAGAGCACGCTCTGCCACAAGTGATGTATACATGTAACAAACCTGCATTTGACAATAACGAACCCCCAATTGGCAATGCTTTCGTGTATAACACACAATCATCAGCATAAAGCTTTACATATACAGAGAGATAAGTGATCATGTCAGTTATAATTAGGATAAATAAAAGAGGTTCGAGGACCCAGCCCTGAGTTACGTCATAATCCAGTTTACTCTAGAACAACATAATCAAGTTTACTCGAACAGCTGTCATTAAGTGCAAGAAATTGTTGTCTGTTTTCAAGGTACACTTGTGTCCATGCAATCAGTTTCAAAATTTTCAACGTACAATCGAAATTTCTAAAGTAATTTTTATGCGTCTTGCTTTGCTTTATTTTGCCCACAAGTAGACACAACTAGCATAAACGAATTGCCTACACAGAAGTAGCCATATTGACTGGAGGGTATAAAGAAACAATTAAGGCAAAATAAGCTTCGTCGACGAGGCAGGTATTCAACCTGGATCCTCACGGTCCAAGGACGAACGTCGTCACTACTGGCAATATGCACTCACGTTTGCACAGCCTGTACTTATAGAAGTCTATTCGTGTGAGAGAGCACTGGTCTATGTGGGCTACATGCCCCTTTCTTTTCACAGCGAGTCAAGCATGCCTCTGTGAGATCATTCTCGATCTGAAGTTGTCACGTTCGCTGAGCTGCTGTACGGCGTCCGAGACGCCAAGCGCTAGTGACGAGATGACGTTGAAGACGCTGCCGGTCATTTTGTCGGTTTCAACACGAACGTTGAATGGGGAGGTGAGCTCGCGCGTCGTCTGCCGAAAAGCAACGTTTGCCTGACATGTGCGTGTTATTCATCTGTTTGAGTCATTAAACCTTTGTTTTGCTTTACTCTACAATTGCAGTCTCCCTTATTCAAACAACGAGCTTACGAAGAAAGACGCTTATGAGGAGCTGCTATAGCGTACATGTAATGCTTAGAGAACACCTCACCGAAACCTGCAAGGAAAAAGCAGTTCATAATTGAAGGGGCAACAGCTACACGGAATAGAATATGCTTGACTTTTTTCGGAGCTCGAGAACCAAGCAGTAACATCCCGTGACCTACTTAGTGATTTTGTGACAAAAATAAACAGTGCGAAAAATAACGCCACATACAAATGGTGTTTATATTAAAAATTCATAGTAGATACAATGTTAGAGCCTAAATTTAGTTTGGAATAATATCAAATACAGCCGACTAAGAGTCATAAATAGTTATCAAAGCCAATTAGGGGTACACTGGGTGCTTGATGCGGTAGCGCCGGGACTGCGCTGTCGCGGTGTGAAGATAACAACAAATATTTCTCGAACTGCCATCTCTCGTTCCGAAGAAATTGCTTGGCTAGCTAGCTCAGTCTCTCGACTTCAGTGCATCACTCCCATTCTCTTGGGGGTTCCTGAAAGACTGTGTGAGGCACATCTTGAGCATTCAGAGACTCGAGCAATGAAGAAGTGAAGAGGTTGTAGCAATTGATGGGAACCATCGACGCGCGTGTGAGACAACATCAAGGGACGTTTGAAACAATTCATTGGTGCAAACGGGTGCCGTCTGCCTGATGTGGTTTACAAAAATTAACTTTGTAAATATCTGTAAACAAATTACTTACTTGCTTGCATATATAGCAACTTTCACTTACATTTCAGCGGATTTCTTGTATAATGTACCACTAGCTGCTTCACATAGCTCTCTACTGTTGCGCAATGCCACGTGTTTGTTCCATCTCAATTTCATGGACATGCACCAATCAACCCAAGTAATCATTCTAGTGTCTTGTGTATTTACTATATTTTGAATGATACCGACTTATACGGAGATAGATTTTTTGAAGCGCACTCTTCCACTTAGGCCGTGGTTGATTTCCAGCTTGATAATTCGTTCCACCGTGATGGTGCAATGGTTACGGCACCTGGCTGCTGACCCAAAGTTAGCAGGTTTGATTGCGGCCCTGGCAGTGGCATTTGGGACGGAGGTGATACTTTAAAGGACCAGATGTCCACGTTAAGGAACATCCAGATGGTCGTGATTTCGGGAACCCTCGAAGCTGCTACCTGCCTGATAACAATCAATCAATCAATCAATCAATGAGCCAATCAATCAATGAGCCAATTAATCGTCAATTTTTTTTAAATTTCTTACAGCAACATGACGACATCTAAGACAAGAACGAAAAGCTGTTATGGAACAGTGGGGCAAAGGTCCTTGCCCTAGTATAGATAACTTGCCCCTCAGCGTCATGTTCGCAGCCCCTTGACGAACTCGTTTGCCAACATGGTGGCCCAAACTATTCTTATAGCTAATTAATGCTGTTTGTTCTTAACAAAAAAACAACACTCATCTAAATTCACTTTCTCCTTCATAAAGCATAACATGACTTGAAAGAATTGATGCAGCAAAAATACCGAAACAGAATAAGGACATGGTGCATAAATACGCAGGATCACATTCAATGGATACCGTGGGCTTGCTTGAGATGAATACTTCTTCTTGTATTTTGAGCAGGCTCAAACAGGAAAAAAGACATTTCCGGTTGGAACTAGTATTAACAGAAAACTTTATTTCTAGTTTTGCTTGTGAAGGCAATGCACACAACTTCCAACAGTCTCAGCTAACTCCCAAACTTTCGCACTGACTCTTTCTCAGCACAGGGGCAAAACACCGCGTACTCACTTCGAAAAAGTCACGCGGCAAACCTGCCGGGTAATGAAGCAAATAAAAAACCCAACGCGTAAAAGCAGAATCTTTCGTGGGTGGCTGTCAGCGTCGTCTCTCCTCCGAATACGCACCTCCGACATCCATATTGCGCTCTCGTGCAGAAAAGCCTGAACGCGATAACACACTGAGTCGGTGAATTCAAAAGGAATGAAAGAAGGGTTAGGATAAAAAAAACGATGAGCGTGGATAGTGCCTGGCATTTCGGGAATTGGACGCTCTCCGGAGATGGCGCAACCGTCAGCGAAAGACTGTGCATCGAATGCTCTTTTTCTTTGAAACGAAGTCAAGTGGAACTGGTCAGATGAATTTCCGGTCTTTTTTTTTACTTTTTTGATATGCACTGCAGTGCCAATAGCAATGTCCGTCATGCGTGATACCGCGAATAAAACCTTCTTACCGCTTATCCGGCCACTTCCCCCAAATCTAACTTGCAAAAACCCAGAGCAATGCAATCGGACAGCTGGACATTCGACTCCAACATGTGCGCTATCCAGCTTCTTGCCGTTGGTTGGCCCACAAAGGAATGGAGCGATATGTTGGAGTCTTCCAGTTTATCGCTATACTGATAAACAGTGCCTTTGTACTGGTTTCTTTCAAGCAGTCAACGAAGGTTGAATTTCGTTTCGTGGGCGTAGGCAACGGATTGTCTTCGATCGCTTGGACTGCTAGCGTGGGTGGTAGCGTCGATAGAAGTATCTGCGAATCCTAAGCCACCTCTTGCGGACCATATATGCAATAGTGAAGCAATTATTTCGGTTGTTTCTAAACACATGACAAAAAACAGATTTGGCGCATGGGAAAGTGTCTTGTTCCCTTGTGGGCCCACTGACCTCTTTATTCGAACAGAGGTAGTTCTGCTGAGCTTCCACCTATAAGTTGTCTTCAAAGAAAAGTGGCATGCAGTGACTTTCACTCCTATTTTCTCTTCGTGAGGCAGATTTTTGTAATAATCGTTAGAGTCACGACATGACACCCATGCTTGTAGGCCACATTATACTGTCGCGTTCTTCCTGCCACAGTTCGACATTCGCAGAAGACGCGTGCAACAATTTGAGTTCGTTAAAGCCGCCACACAAGTAGCTAGAAAGCCGCGCCATAGAATGCCGTCCCGAATGCGCCACTATGCTATACCACGAGACTGGCACGAGGCTCTAGGGGTGAAGAAGAAGAGCCCCACAAAGTTCGAGACAGCGAGGAAGGGACATTTTTGACCAAACATTTAGTTTCGACTTTACGGGCACAAGTTCACTCTAAATAGATAGTTTTTATAGTACCAGGCGTTATATTTTTTGGTAACAATACATACTCTAAGCGAGATTATTATGCATAATTTCTTTCGCGACGCAGAGCTTGGAACGACCCTGCCCTAATGGGCACGGGGATTACACGATCATGCTGATGTGTTGTGCATGGAACATATTGCTGCTGCTTGATTGATTGATATGCGAGGTTTAACATCCCAAAACAACCATATGATTATGAGAGACGCCGTAGTGGGGGGCTCCGGAAATTTCGACCACTTGGGGTTCTTTAACGTGCACCCAAATCTGAGCACACGGGCCTACAACATTTCCGCCTCCATCGGTAATGCGGCCGCCGCAGCCGGGATTCGAACCCGCGACCTGCGGGTCAGCAGCCGAGTACCTTAGCCACTAGACCACCGTGCTTACACGCCAATTAAACTACTTCTAAATAATGAGAGCCGTGACGTTTTAATAATGAACAATAACGTATATTGTTAATCTACCAAAACCACTATAATAATATGAGAGACATCTTAAGAGAGAGCTCCGAAAATTTTGACTTTCTGATGTTCTCTAGCTTGCACTGACATCACACAGTACACGGGCCTCTATCATTTCAACTCCACCAAAATTCGACCGCCGCGGCCGGATTCGCACCCGTGACCTTTGAGCCAGCAGCCGAGTTGCCTTAGCCACTGTTCCACCGAGGCGGATGAGAGCCGTGACATTAAACTTTTTCGCTGAAGTCTATGCTAAGCCTTCACCAGCTGCATTTTTTTTAGTGAACAAGTTCTTAGTGTGTGCCTCATTCAACTGAACATTACCTTCCGTGAGTGGCGACATCGAATTTTGAGCTTGAGAGGGGCGTTCAATCCCTCGCTCAGTTTGTGGGCATGAGCGCGGCTGTTACATAGTACCTATCACATTCAGCGTTCCTCTTCATGATTCGCATAACGATTCGTATGGTTAGGGAATATGCCAAATTCTTGTTGTTGTTGTTGTTTTTTCAAAACATTTGAGCCATTTGTGCATTTCGCAATCGGTGGAACCACGGTACAAGAATTTTCATCAAATCACTTTTTCTCCAGGAGCAAAAGGAGCACAAGTTTTTTCTAATGAATGTTTGTAAATTACCACTTTACATGTTAACTAAGAGTAATTTTACAAATAACGCAAGTATTATTAGTAATGGAGCACTGACCCATATTATTATAGTGTTATGGCGTTTATTAGCCGAGGTACTGGGATCGATACCCAGCCCCTCCACCAATCTGTTACGGCGTTTATTAGCCGGCACATGGCGAGCATACACAATGGCGACAGTAACGGCCAAGCACGGACTCTCAGCCCGAGAGGCGTCCTTGTTTGAGTTGACCCACTATAAAGGACTTCATAGTTCGACATATTTAAGTGTTCGGCGGCTTCTCTACAATAGCTTTATTGTGATTTGGGAAACTTTTTTTAGCCTGGTTATGACGACTGAAGGATTCGCTTATTCCCCTTCGATCTTTGTAAGCTATAGAAGAAGTTTTTGTCAGCAATATGTGTGACTACGCGCGTCTCGCACTTGGCTCTTATTGTTGTAAACACTCGTGTGAGATGAACACGAACAAGCACGCACAACGTCGCGAATGGCTACAAAGAGAACATCAAGAGTTGAGAACAAAGACACGCTAAGTGGTCCGGAACAAAACGTATATCGAACCGTCTATATCTGCGACGCACAAAGTCCCTTTATTTATTACTAAGCCTAAACAGGAAAAGAAATCATGTCTTAAACTTAAGAATCGTCGTACATTACTAGTGTGAACACATTCATTTCAACAAGTATCGCTGACCTTTAGAGCGTTGCACCTGGTGTGCAATACGGAGTACAGAATAAGGGACGCATGAATGAATGGACGTATGGGCAGATGCAGATACGTACTAACGAATGCATGGACAAGTGGATGCATGCATGAATGGACGGATGGATGGATGGACGCATGAACGGATGACGTATAGGCAGATGCAGGTACGTACTAACGAATGCATGGACGGGTGGATGCATGCATGAACGGACGGATGGATGGATGGACGGATGAATGGAGAGATGCACGTACAAACGGACTGATGCATGGTCCGACGGAAAGATGGATGCACATACGTACGGACAGATGCATGGATGGATGGACCGATGAACGGATGGGCACACGGATGCACAGATGGATGGATGCATGGACGGACGGTGGTACGAATACGCCGAAAGATGTCTGGGCGGATGCACGGACAGATGCATGGACGGAGGGATGAACAGCCCGACCGATGCATGGACCGATTACCGTCGATTTTAAAACTATATGCGCGTTATGAACGTTACATATGTGGTCTATGTACCACCTGTGTTTTGGTCGGACGCGAAACTACGACAACGGTGTCAGCGGACATCGTGAGAACCAACGCAGCTCCACTCTTGAAATATGCCACATATATTTTCCTAACTCTAAGACCTGTTTTCACATAGGCTAGTGAGCCGAGATAGAAGTACCAGCTTAAGCTAATCCTAATAAATGTATCCTAGTAAACGAAATAAATGTAGAAGCTGCAGATGCTTTGATTCAACCACATATTTAAAATAAAAAGTACGAGCTGCAATTGCTTTGCATCAAAGTCAATGGGCCATTGAATATTTCTGTGCCAACACTGGACAACTGTTATAAAACTTTGCCCCAGGAAAGCAGTGCGTCCATGGTGGCTTGGTTCTGTATTGTGTGTCGAGTTTTTGATTCGTTCTTTGGCTCCATAACATGTGGGCCTGTGGCCCCGTGTTTTCTAAATTAGCACGCAGTGCGAAACGTTCAGCTTTTCTCAACACGATAATGTTTTGAATGTTTGGAAAAAGTTTATTCTATCACGGGACGCAACAAACCTAAAGAACGAGTGTCTGTACAACAAGCACAATAACAAACAAATGATAAAGCACAACATACATTACACATTTAAACATAAGTGTCCAAGTCCGTAGGGTGTCCATAGTCCATCGTACTAACAACTACATACACTACACATATACACTAATCTCAATATGGACAATGTACATGATGATAAATGTACAGAATTTACAAGACTTGGTGAAGCTGTTATAAAATATGTACAACAGGTATCAATATTCATAAGTGTTACTACACTTACAGCGTTAGAATGAAGTGTATAAATACAAGAGCTCACACCCATATGGGGCATACACAAACACATAAAAATAGTAAACACATACTGATTACATGCACTAACAGACATTGACAGGTGACCTGGCTATAAGAACCAGGCCAGATGGAAGACTAATCGAACGCGTCTGTCAACTACGGACAGAAAGCGGCACGACCATTGTCGCAGAAATTCTTCCTCCCCAAGGAAGAACAATTCGACAGAAACGATAAGAGTTCAGAGAAGAGGCGTTTTGAAATCAGAAAGAGAGCACGACGACGATGACCTGCCGCAACAGCTTCGCACCTATTACGTCACAAACAAAAAGCTACCGCAGCTATTAGAAGGCGTACAAAGCGACTACGCGAGCAGCGACCAGATGTTACAAAGTGATTAACACCTAGGCCACGAAAACTAGTGTTAGCTGACTTCCAAAACACCTTTGCAATGACACATTGCTGCAGCATATGCTGGTTATACTCCTGTAACGGGCAGTTAGGACAAGTGGAAGATGGGACCGTGCCCCACTTCTCCAGTCTGTCCTGCGTTGGGAGTACTCTCCATCCAAGACGCCACACAAAGTCATGGAGGTGGCCAGGCAAAAACGATGCCGTTATCACGCTCCACGAGACATGTCCCGATCGTGCTAGACGGGCTGGAGGAACTAGAGGAAGCAGAAGAGCCGCCGTTGTATCTACAATGCGGCTTTTGAGAATGTCCACATCGGGACAAACCTGCTGCGCGTGTCGATAAATTGGTGCTGCCATTGAGTAAAATGCAGGCACGTTAAGTGTTTGCGGTGCAGAATTAAGCCGTGCATCAGGTCGTAAATAGCGTAGTTTGGTACCTAAGAAATAACAGGCAAGATCACGCGCGGGGCACTGATCACCATGCAAAAACCGAAGTAAGCAAGCAGCCGGCAGTGAACAGAGACGGATGGGAATGCGAATCCACCACAGTTTCTCGGTTACCCAAGAGCTGCTCGGCAAACCAGCTCTGTTCCACCCGACCGGAAAAATGAGCCAATGAGGGATTGCAACGACCTAGTGATTCGTAATGGGGGCTGTAAGACATGAGCTATGTACCATGCACGGCCGCAAAACACCGTCTGTGCTAAATACCTTCTTTCGAGCATCGGTAAATCATACTCTTGTGCTTCCCGG
Source organism: Rhipicephalus microplus (assembly GCF_013339725.1). NCBI lineage: Eukaryota > Metazoa > Arthropoda > Arachnida > Ixodida > Ixodidae > Rhipicephalus > Rhipicephalus microplus. The sequence goes on along the minus strand of NC_051167.1, from coordinate 132,218,253 downwards.
AAGTGTCGTTTTACAACTTCAACTACTGAAACCCACAAGGAGGCTGATATGCCGTAGCAAGTATGATTCAAGCCCCAGAATGCGAATGGAGTCACTTTTTTGAAGACCAAAAAAGGGTCTTAGGCAGGCGTCTGGGGAACCAATGAATAAATATCGACACTTTGAAAATTTTAACGCAGCACCTGAAATCGTGGCATACGCAGCAAAAAGTCGTAGGCTACGGGATAAACTGTCCTCATTCTTCAAATACAACGTGATGTCATCAGCTATTGCTGTCACCGTCACGGTACCACTACCTAGAAGAGGAAGGCCTCTAACGTAAGGATCAGCGATTAGCGATTAAAGGAATCGTTCGAGGCTGAGTACAAAAAGTGCATGGGACAAAGGACACCCCTGACAAACACCACGGGTAACATGAAATGGCGCACTCTCTAAACCATCAAGAAACAACGTGCTGCGTATATTTCGGTATGCGTTTCTGAGAAGATCAACGAAGTTTTGCGAGAAGCCAAATGCTGCCACTACGCTAAATATAAAGCTTTGTTCGAGGCAATCGAATGCCTTTTCCTGGTCAAGTGAAACCAAGGGTCCCCGAGCTGATCTTGTTAAGGTGTACGCAACTATATCACGCGTAACAAACTAGAGACTGTGGATTTCTCTTTCAGGAATAGAGCATGCCTGATGATGACCTATTAAGGGAGGCATCAGGCTTTTCAAACGCCGAGTGATAACTGCCACAAAAATTTTGTAATCAACGTTGAGGAGCGTTATTGGTCCCCACTCCTCTGGCGAACCGACGATGGGTCACGTTCAGGTATTAAAACAATTCGACCAAGGCGAATGCTATCAGAGAAATCAAAGTTCTCAAAACAGTGGCAAATAGCAAAGGTGAGAAGAGCTCCAATGTCGTCCCAAAACGTTAAATGAAACTCAACAGGCAACCTGTCCGGCCAAGGGGCTGAGCCACGCTTCATGGAAGAGAGTGCCTCTTTCACTTCGTCAGCTGACGGACTTGTGCAAAGTTGTTCCGCTACTTCAGATAAAATTTGAGGGAGCCTACTTAACATAGTGGCTGTCTCGGTGGTATCGCGATGTGATGACATTGTCGTACGAGCCATGTTGGCAAAGTTATCTAGAAAAACTTATTGATCACGTGTCGGCGGCAACGCAGTGTGCAAGGATCTGGCAGCCGGAGTTCCTAGTCGACTAGACGGGTTGAGAAGAGAGCTTTTCGCAAAGCGTAGAACCTAAGGGTGAGCACATGGATTACGTCTGCAACGCCAAGCAGTTGCCGTCAACGACAAAGCTGCAATAATGCGTTGAAAACGACGCCTTAACTCTCGCTGCCATGCGCGCATCAAGGGATTTAGCCGAAGCTCCTTATAGCGGCACCCGTTCGTCCCTCGTAGTTGTAGTAGTAGTAGTGTGTTACCAGTTTCAAATTTTGACTTACAAGGTGATGCCAGTGCGAGATTTTTTCTGTGCGTTGTTGAACAATAAAAAATTCGCAGCGTGCGCGTTAAATAAAAGCCGAATTCCCCTATCTCTCATTCCCCCTTAGCAGCCATTGGCATGTACATTGAGCACTATCTCACAAGAAAGGGTTGCTACGTTATTTTCGCTCGGTGTAACCTCCTTAGCTTTAGAAAGGTTTAGCGAGCGTTCGGCCACAGTTCCATAAATACAGTGTACTAGTATATACCATGAACTCGACGTGGATAAAGGTGGGAAGTAGACACGAATCGCAAGCCGTAAGAAAGTGTGCGTATGCCTCCTTTCGTTCAGTCTTTGGAATGTCCGCTGAATGGTGGTGCTTCTATACGAGGATTATATGATTAAAAGATGCGAGATGGTGGTACTTGCAGTGTTGAATAAGTCGACGAACGGATACACAGACAGATGCATGGACGGGAGCACGGATAGCTGCACGCACGAATGGGCGCATGAACGGACGCAGGAGCGGATGCATGAACGAACGCAGGGACGGACGCACAGATGGACGTGCGGACACACGAACAGACGCACGCACGGACGGGCGGATGGATGCACGGGCGGCCACACAGACGCACGCATAGACAGGCGGAAGCAAGAACGAATGAACGGACGGATGCTTCGCCCCACTCTCCATCATTCACTCTGTGGATATGCTGCCATTTTTTTCTCTGCACAACCAAAAAATGTTTCTTCCATTGTCACGTAAGTACTGTCATTATCATCAGCCTAACTACGCCCACAGCAAGACAAATGCGTCTCCCATGACGATACGTATAGCGCGAGAACAAAATGACGACACAGAGACAAGAAGAACACGAAGGAAACAAGTGCTTTAACTATCGTCATGTCATACCAACTAGCTTAAGCTGCCACACGTCTCCCACGTTTTGCCAGTCGACATGGTCCAGTGCTTGCGGCTTGCTGCCACCTTACACCCGCCGACTTCCTAATCTCAACTTCCCTAAAACTGCTGCTTGGGCAAGTTGGTTCATGATTATTTAGACAGATTTATCAGCGCAAAAAGACGGAGCTTTTAGAGAACTTCTCATCTTCCCACCTAGCTTTATGTCTTACCTTCACCCGTTTGCCTTTTCTTGCAAACCAGTCTGTGATCATTAACGGCCTGATGTTATCTTGCCTTCCCGCAACGTGCCCTGCCCATGACCATTTCTTCTTTTTGATTTCGACTATGATGTCCTTAACACCCATTTGTTTTCTAATACGCTCCGTTCCTTTCTTGTCCCTTAGGGCTACGCTTATCATTTTTATTTCTATCACTCGCTCCGTCGCCCTCACCTTAGGTTGAACCTTCTTTGTAATCTCGAGGTTTCTGCTCCTTCAGTAAACTCCTGTAGAATGCAGCTGTTGTATACGTTACTCTTGAGAGATAGTGGCAATCAGCCATTCCTGATTTGAAAATAGTTGTCGAATGTGATCGACTCTATTCTTATTCTTCTTGTCCAATTTCGTAGCCCAGATCCAAGTTACTACTTGTCCTAAGCAGAAGTACTCTTTTACAACTTCAAGTGCCCTGCTACCTCTCTTGACGCGCTGTTCTCTTCCGAGGTTGTTAAATACATTCGTTTTTTTTTCTTTTTTTGCAGATTAATTTTGAGATACCTTTCTGCTCTCCTTGTCTAATTCGGTAACCATGAATTGCAATTCATACCCTAAATTATTCAATACAATGTCACCGGCGAAGCGCCGGTTACTAGGTTATTCTCTATTACCTCGTATCCCTAACCCTTCCTATTTTAGACCTCTGAAAACCTCCTCTAAGCACGTGTTAAATAGGATTGAGGAGATTTTATCCCTTTTTCTTACACACTTCTTTATTGGTATTATGTCGGTTTTTTTTATGGATCACTATGGAGGCAGTTTATCTACTGATATCGTTCAGGATGTTTATCTATGCGTCAACACCCTCATTATGCAGTTTATGCTTGGCTGCTGATATCTCTACTGATTCCAATGCCTTCTCGTAATCTATGAAGGATATCTATAGTGACTGGGTATATTCTGAGTATTTCTCTATCATCTGATTGATAGTACGAATATCATCTATTGCTCAGCCTGTACGAAATTCTGTTTGATTTTTTATTGAATTATAACGTAGTATTAATTCTGTTAGCAATTACCTTGGTAAATAGCTTGTTTACGGCGGAAAATAAGCTTATCGGTCAGTATTTCTTCAACTCTTTTTCGACCCTTTTCTTATGTATTGAGGTGATGTTAGCATTGTTTGTAATAGCATAGGTAACATATAAAAATTGTACATAACAGCAGCATCTTCCGAGATTCTGGTACCCTCCCCGTCAGGAGGCACTTCGTAAATAAGATGGTCACCTTTTCCAACACAATCTGTCCCTTCATCTTTTAGCAGATTTGATGTTACTGGATTCTCGCCAGCAGTTTCACCTTTTTTTCATTGGCTCGTAGGCTTTTCTGACTTCTGTAATTACTGGTCGGATGTCCTCTAAGGTACTGGGAGTTCCTGTATTATGGTTGCGGTGGTCCCGGCTACTGTACAGGTTCCTGCAAAACTCCTCAGCTATGTTAATTATCCTATTCATATTGGTAATTACTTTGCTTTCTTTGTCTCTTACTGCAAACATCTTGTTTTTGCTTATCCCAAGTTTTATTCTCGCCACTTTGACACTTCCTTTATTCTTTGGAGCATGTTCATTTGTTTCTATGGTTTACCTTCCTATATCGAATAGCTTACGCTTTATATGACACTTAAAAAGCTGTGACAGTTCTATTTTGTCTTTTGTGTTTGAGCCTTTCATGCTTTGAAGTTTTTTAATAAGGTTCTTCATCTCCTGCAACAGCTTGCTAACGTCCTGTCTAACTACCATATCTTCAACTTCTACTGCACACTCCCTAATTATACTGGTCAGATTGTCATTCTTTGCGCCAACGTAAAGGCGAGTTTTCTAGATAAAAGCTGAGTATCTGTTCTGGAGAAACTCTCTCAATTCCTGTACTTGCCCTCTCAGTGATAGCTTATTGATTGGCTCCTTGCGTATCAGTTCCTGTCGTTTCTTCGTCAAGTCCAGGTGAGCTCGAAACCTTGCCAGTCTATGGTCATTGCATTCTACTTTTCCAAACACTTCCACATCCTTCCCAATGCCTAATTGTGCACTTAAGCCTATTTCGTCCTTACCTTCCCCATTATAAGGCTCCCCTATGTCCACTTACGGTTCAGCCTTTCTTGTTAGAAGATATTCAAGATACGTAAAGTATTTCGTTCGGTTAACTTTACTAATACTTGACATTTGGAATTTACTAATAACTCACCTTCATCAAATTCTACTAAATAACTTGCCCTAATAATGTATCTGTTATTTAAATTAATTACGATACCTACCACCCTTTCATTAATACTATAGTATTCCTCAAAGTTACCAACTTATTTTGTGGGGTCTCGAAGTGCAGAGAGCGTCATGTTCTTTAGAACGAAGACATCTCCAGCCAAGTTATTATACATCAATTGTGTTCTCTACTAGACTTTACACATGAAGAAAACTCGTATGTGTATTCTTGAATCAAAAATAAATATGCCTAGGGACAGACTTTTAAAATAAAAAATATCAACACGCTAAAACAACCTTACACAACATTACACTACACTGAACAACATAACAAACACAATACACACAAAATGCGGCTCCGTCAACGCTCGACTCCCCACGAGAGCCCACGGCAGATGACTCGCGGTGCCGTCTACTGCAGATTCACCACGAAAGACAATCGCTCGCGCCAACCACCACCCACGAAAGAGGGCCGCTTTTCTCTCGTTTGCCGCCACCCAGGCTTACCGCCTGGATGATATGGCAGCTCTGACCTCAAATGGGGTTCGACAAGAAACAATGAATGAGGTTTGACAAGAAGCGATAACTATCGCCGATAACTATCGCTGGTCCGCCATGTGCACACTTATCCAAATGACGTAAAAAATAAAGAGAAAGAACAATTATGTATTTGCGAGTTGCCTCAGAATTTTCAACACCAAAGTTCGCTTTCAATTACATTTATTTTACTTTTGCTTGTATTCTATTTGTAAATTGCGACTGTGTGACATGCGCGTTGGAAATAAACACCATTTCTGTTCCAGATAGACACATTAACCTTTATTACGTAAAGACGAAAACATTCCTCCAATCTTTTTCCCCACGCACTGCGATCGAGTGGAACCATCTTCTAGCTGAAATCACGTTGATCACCGACAATAAATGTTTTCGAGATGCTGTAACAAATGTTATTTAAATATAGAAGCCTGCTTTAATTTACTGTTATTATTACTCACTGCACTTGTTTCACTAGTATATATGTGTATGTACTTTTTGTTCCAACCCCTCTGTATATGCCTTTAGCGATGAGGGGTAAAAATAAATAAATAAATTCACCTAACTTTCTCTTCATGCAATTCTCTCCCCCCCCCCCCTTCCTCCCACACCCCTCGCCGGTTTCGATTGGCCACTTTGCCCACAACGTGTATGGTTCATGTAACTTGGCCCTTCGCCTCAAAACGTTGCCAACCCTTGCATTCAAGGGAGACTGCATTATTCGAAAGTTGAAACGTAGCCCATCGATGCATGCTTTGATCAAGCACATGGATCCTGTGTGAACTGGAGAGTCTAAGAACTGCGCCTAATTATGTTGCAGTTTATAGGCCCGAATAATCATGACATGGACATATCCTGTGAATTTATCGACTCTGATAAAGTTGGCGTTTGGGCACGCATCTCGGAGGCTCCCTCTATTGACATTCAGACCATTGACGATGTCTAGATCCACCACTGGGGATCGGTGGCCAAGGTGCTCGTCTGCTGACTCGACGGTCGCAGGTTCGACCCTGGCTGCGGCAGTCGCATTTGGATGGATGCTAAATAGTGGAGACCTGTGAAGTGTGCGATGTCAGGCATTTGGACCTGATGGTCGGAATTTTATGGAGCCCTCCACTACATCGTCTCGTTCAATCGTATCGTGGTTTCGGGACGTTAAAGTTAAAACAAGATTATTATTATTATTATTATTATTATTATTATTATTATTATTATTATTATTATTATTATTATTATTATTATTATTATTATTATTATTATTATTATTATTATTAATATTATGTCTCGTTATCAATCTCGTTGTTGCTCTAAAGTTGTTGCTTCAGGATATAGCGGTGCCACTGAGAAAGGTTTTTGTCGTCGCGATAAAAGTACAGCGGGAGATAAATCTTTCAGAAAGGTTTGAGTCTTTTTTGTTTGTTTGCTTGTTTCTTATCACACAATATCGGCCCCACTTAGGTTCATTTACGACAATGCCTGCAACGGCACATAAACGTTAAACATGCACCATACATTTAGTTTGCATGACGTTCCTTATTAGTATTAGAAGTCATTAGCCAATATCTGGTTAATCCTCCGGCCATCGTTTTTTTTTTCTTTCTCTTTCATTAGCCGTAAATGCAGCAGAGCGTCTTACATATTAAATATGCCGTGACCTTGTCTCAGAAAGATAACCTCTGTGACAGAAATAACGTTATTGCTATTTCGTACCTACTTGCACACGAGAAGCAGACCTACACTTTCCTGCTAATATGGTCATTTGAAGGGTCACTTAGTTCTCAAGCATTCATTAGGTTAACATAACGTTGAAGTTGGGCCTTTATTACAGTATATCGCAAAACTCAATAAAGCCTGTTGTTCCAGGCATGTCTTTGGAGTCTTTTTCCACTGTTCTCAAACTTGACTATTGCAATCGCTGACCGCTAGGCTTATCTTGAGTGTTCCCTGCCTAATCAGCTGTCACTGAGAAACAGCGTTTACCGCGTTTTCCCGCCCACATAATTCTGTCCGCACTTGCGCATCGCGTTGCTATCGTCCCTCTTCGCATTGCGCGCCGTTTGGCTTTAGGCAGCAACGGAGCCGCGTGTGATAACCCGCCACGCTTTCATCGATCGAAGGGAACACGTGACCCCATGACGCTTCGCTTCTTACTGTGCGTCAGTGGCGCTAGTCACGTGTGATTATCCTCAAAAACAATGTTTTCTTCTTCCCCACTAAATGTAACTCACCAGTTGTCGCGCCATCTGCTGGTGAAATTTTCTACTGTAATTGTTATAAAAATATTTGTCAACAATATTGCCTAGTTTTTTTGACAATCAAAGAGGGCAGCGTAATCCGTCTTTTATTGCTAGGAATGGTGTTTGAGCAATATTTTTTGTGCAGCAATGGTGGCAAAATTGCCGAGCGACGAGTAACTCTGTTGCTTTTGGGAAGTGAACTGGGAGAGAATTGGAAAGAGAGAAAGATGCAGTGGGGGGAAGAGTATTGGCTGAGAGGGAAGCAAACCGGGCGCAGGTTTGATAATTCCGGAGCAGACGATCTTCGCCGCGCACCCAAGAGGGACGCCACCGAGGAAAGAAAGTTTCTTCCGGAACTTTTGCCGTCGGTCGGAGGAACTTCTTCAGCGCGGGAGCGCTTAAAGTTGCTCCGCGTTCCGTCATTCAAAGTACTTGAGCAACCTTGAGGTGTCATGTGCAGCCACCTGATGAGCTGTGTTTGACGATCCAGTGTGCGTGCTTCGGAAGCTTCCGTTCGCGATTGTGGTGTTCATGGCTTCGAACAATATGACCACTGAAGGTGTGACTACCGACTCGACTACCGCGGCTGGCGTTGAGCGTTGGACGCTCAGCAGCCAGTTCGTTCAAACGTCGACGGCATCTCTGGAGCACCTGTTGAGTGAAAATGTATCTACCATCCTGGACTTTCAGCTCAACGAGGTTCAGTGTGCCAAGCTGAATGCCCGACACGCTGATCAAAGTAAGTCACGGGTTTTTTTATTGCTGCACTGGACGCTGATAGTTTGGTTTAATAGCTCAAGGTCCCAGGCGAATTGTTTTAGTTTTGTTTATTTAAGTACCCTTAGGGCGCACTTAAAGGGTCTCACATTAGGTATGGTACAGCAATTCGTGGAACATATATTGATACACTAACCGCTATTACAAGATGCATGCTACTACTAACAAAGCAAGATACGAGATATCAGTAGTTCCCCTAGATGGCACACTTATTGCCTAAAGTGACGTAATATAGTATACGTTGGTATACTGAACTAGAGGGAAAGAAAACTGTTACTGTGCCAAATCCATAAAGCAAGTCATTCAATTCTTCGAATCGTCTGAAAGACGTAAGTGCATCAGCTCTTGCTTCATCGTGCATGCCTCACCTGTTTTCGCTCTTGTTTCTGAACAATCGCTTGTTGTCTGGTGACGTAGTAGGCACCTGGCGGTTCTTCTTTGGTTTATTTCGGTTATTCTCACTTTCTTTTTCGAAGCTCCCGCACTGTTATCTGGTTGCCGCATCGACACGTGATTCTCGGGTAGTTTCAATGTGTGCAATAATAACGACGCCAGCTCCATCGAAAAGAATCGCCAAGCCAGCTCACGACTGAATGACCTTAGAGAAAACTTAATCAAAACAGTGAGCCACAGACTTTCTTCTTTATTTTGTGTATCGTCCCCTACTATACCGCACCGCATGCTTAACATAGCACATTTGAAACAGGCTTCAGGTTATGTCACGCTTTCTAGTTTATTTTGATAAACCTAAAATAGTTTTATGGCAATTGTACATTACGTTTACACGTGACATCAACATGTACGCATCTTCATGACCTCGGCACCTTTTTATGATGTTAGCATTTCAGGTGTTGCTCAATTAACAGATAGATGTTTGTCATCATGGCTTTATTCTTTTCTTATTTTCTTTTAGTCTTTTTTTTTCTGTGCGTGGACGATGAAAACAAGCAAAATATATAGTCCGATGTTTCCGTCTGATGGATTAGTTCCTCTGTGCGATATATCTTTTGTATTTCGCTGTGTTTCTTTTTGTGTATTAGTCACCCTGCCTGAGGCCTTATCTGAGAGGCTAGCAGTTCTTCTGAAATAAAAAAAATGGGTACCGCATACTGTAGGTTTTGGTCCGAACACACAACAAGTTCATTCTGTCGAAAACGACAGTTTTTCGTTCATTTTGCGTCCAATCTTTTTTTTTTTTTTTTTGCTGGAGTTAAGCAATTTGTCAACTAGCTTTGCGCCACTTTTTTTCCTATTTTTCAAGTACATGCGTGCTATCACTACTAAGTAATATGCTATATGTGCATGGTCATTGGAAATTCAACAGTTGGTTATTCGGTCAGTTAGTTAGTTAGATGGTTAGTTGGTTAGCTAGCTGGTTAGTTGGTTGGTTAGTTAGTTAGTTAGTTAGTTAGTTAGTTAGTTAGTTAGTTAGTTAGTTAGTTAGTTAGTTAGTTAGTTAGTTAGTTAGTTAGTTAGTTAGTTAGTTAGTTAGTTAGTTAGTTAGTTAGTTAGTTAGTTAGTTAGTTTAGTTGCGCGACATAATAACGAGATGAGCAGCACGAAAACCGTAGGTTAAAGAGTCAGAAGAGAACTATGTGGAACGAAGCGTAGAAACTTGGGCAAGTTTGTAGGACATAACTGAATATCCAAACAGCGTAGCTTAAAACTTCTTACACTGTAACTGCGGAAGCAAATATACAAGAATATCAAAAGAGCGCTGACTTTCAACAATGAGTTGATAGCAGGGTGGTGTACATATATAGGCAGAAAAAGAGTAGAATGGGCATGCGGAGAAGGGTGCAGTTTAGAACCACTACGAAACAATATCAGCAAAACTCTTGTTGATTGAGCAAATACGTAGCTTAAAAATGATCGAGATACGCAATCTCTTTTTGCAATATCGCAACTGATGGGGAACTTAGGGAACTCACACATGCACCATCAAACTTGCTTATGTGATAGGCTTCAATTACCTCACGCGTGGCCTGTGAGTGGTGCCTGCCTATTACCTCACAACGCTCAAAGAGGGGCACGCAGCCGCCGTCTCGGCAGAGGATTCCGAGGTGCCGTTCAACCGCATTGTGCACATTATTACTGTGCTCTCTTAAAACTGTCATTCATGCACCTTCCGGTTCGCCCAATGTATAATCATACCACAGGATAGCGGAATAAGATATACGACACCAATAACACAAGGCACGAAGCGCAATCTGTGTTTCATGGAGCATCTCACTCTATTTGCAGCTGGTTGATTCACTAACCTACAAAGTTTTGACAGCTGTTCCATGGCGGAAAATAAAACAGCGATACCAGCTCGTTTCCCAATTTTCTTGAGCCTATGCGAAACGTTGTGCAGATGAAGGACTGCAACACAGTTCTGAAGAAGTGACGTATTTTTAGGCTGAGATCTCCCTCATTGTTTTATTTGCTTCAAATGCTTTTCCGCAACAGCAGAAATCAGGGCGTTCGAGTAACCAGCGCTTAAGAGGTGCTCGACCTGTGGTTTGAAGCTGCGCTGCATAGGGTGCGGTTATGACCATCTAAGAGTGTTAAGAACGCAAACATTGATAATTACCCCTTTGCAGCAGTTTCGTATGACCGTGTGGAAAGGTGTATTATCAATAGGTGAATAGGTGTGGTGAAATGAAAAGGGTTATTATCAATGTTTGCCTTCTTAACGCTCTTAGGAGGTCACGCCCACACTCTATGCAATGCAGTTTCAAATCACAGGTCGAGCGCCTCAGAATTTCAAGAACTACAGTTACGGCTGGTGAGCAATAAGTGGTGTCATTCTGTACTTTTTAGGGGCGAAGCTCCTTATGGGGGGGGGGGGGGGGGTTAGAAAAAGTGGGTAACGATTTAGAGTACAGAGTACTCTACTATGGGAGAGCTTAAAGCCGTCCCGCGGAGATTTTGATCCTTATAGCTCCTTATAGCGGCACCCGTTCGTCCCGCGTCCCGTCGTAGTATGTAACCAGTCTTACGCTTTGACCTGCAAGGTATAACATTTGACCTTCGAGGTGGTGCCGGTGTGAGATTTCTTCTGTGCTTTGTTTAACAATAAAAAAATAGTGCTCAATGTACATGCCAATGGCTGCTAATGGGGAATGAGAGACAGGAGCATTCGGCTTTTAGTCAACGCGCACGCTGCGATCCCCATTAGCAGCCATTGGCATGTACATTGAGCACTATCGGACAAGAAAGGGTTGCTACATTATACTCGCTGGGTGTAACCACCTTAGTTTTAGAAAGCTTTAGCGAACGTTGAGCCGCAGTGTCATGAATGCAATGAACTAGTATATACCATGAATGAATTCGAGGTGGTTAAAGGGGGGAAGCAGATACGAAGCGCAAGCCGTAAGAAATTAAAAGCGGAATCCACCTGTCTCTCATTTCACATTAGCAGCCACTGGCATGTACATTGAGCACTATCTGACAGGAAAAGGTTGCTACGCTGTACTCGCTGGGCGTAACCTCCTTGGTTTTAGAAAGGTTTAGCGAGCATTGGGCCGCAGTGCCATGAATACAGTGAACTAGTATATACCATGAACTCAAGGTGGTTGAAGGTGGGAAGTAGACCCGAAGCGCAAGCCGTAAGAAAGTGTGTGTGTGTGCCACCTCTCGTTTAGTCCTTGAAAATGTCCACTGAATGGCGGTGCTTCTATATGGGGAATATATGACAAAAAGATGCGAGATGGTGGGACTTGGAGTGTTGAATAGATGGACGAACGGACACGCAGACAGATGTATGGATGGACGCATGAACGGACGCAGGGGCGGATGCATGAACGAACGCAGGGACGGGCGCACGAACAGACGCATGGACGGTCACACAGACGGACGCATGCACGGACGAATGCTTCGCCCCACTCTCCATCATTTACTCCGTGGATATGCTGCAAACTTTTTTTTGTGTGTGAAGAGGAAGTGCGTTCTGCCGATGACGAACAAATGAATGCTGGTGTATTTAGACAATTCAATTACCTAAACACGAACTGGGCGTATTTATTCAATTTATTTAAATAAGTGTAAGTGGGCGTAATAAATCTCTGAGTAATCAAGTTCTGAGTACTCCTTCGTATACTTCGCATAATTCTCGCGGAAACGCTTTCGCTCGAGCTAGCATTTAATTAAATTGTGCCTGATGGCGACTCCCTTACTCATGTCAACAAACAAGCCGTTTGACACCGAAACTTTGGATCACGAGTGCTGAGCAGCTTGGTGTTATGACAAAAAATAATGTCGAAAGTTAATGGCCGAAACGTGATTTGCGAAACAAGGCTTCATTGGAATCGCCAGAAACGACTTTAGGGAGAGCTTATGCGAAGGCAGAAAACGGCGCTTGTTGGTACTTCACTATCGGTGTTTACCAGCGTGTTCAGAAAGGACGACTCGAAAGGAATACGTCTCACAAAGAAGGAAGAAAGAGCTGGCACGCTGCACTACATGTCTTCTCGGACGCTTATGCTAAAACGCGTTGTTTGTTGAACACTCATTTATTATAATAATTTTGCCATCTGTGACTTCTGTGTCTGTCGCAGTGACGTACTTTCGCATATACGTGACTGTACAAAGGTATATATTTGTATAACGGCAAAAAGTATATAACATGAAAGTTTAATATCAACGGTAAAACTTGCGTGTTAATTTCCTAACAGTAAAATGCGACAAAGCTGCAATTGGTCTGTGTGTTGCACGTGCTTCGTAATTAGCTAGCTAAAGCCTTTATATCATCATCATTCTGTCTATCCTTTATAATCCTTTATGAATCTTGTATAGGTCAAATATTTAGCAATATTTTAATGCTGTTTGCAGCTTCACCTATATCGAGAAATGGAGGCGAAAATGCTGTCAGCCCGTGTGCTCAGATTTGGGTGCATGCACGTTAAAAAACCCCAGGTGGTCGAAATTTCCGGGGCCCTCCACTATGACGTCTCTCATAATCATATGGTGGTTTGGGGACGTTAAACCCCACATGTCAATCATCAATTAACCTATATTCAGAAGCTGTGCGTGTACTTCCGACACACCGTTGGAGGGTCCTTAAACAACATTGAAAATACAAGCGCGTTATTCTATCCCGGCGCTTTCCGTCTCCCGGAACACCTAATGCCATCTCAGATGATTGTTCGCGTGACGTCAGGATGAATTAGGCTGTTGATTGGTCTATATTCGAAACTGATCTCTTGGGAACTGTCTCGCGTATTCTCCGGCTTGCCATGCGATAAGCCGCGTCGTGTGCGATAAGCTGACTGATTTCTCTTCGTTCTGTGCTGCTGTGACTGCGCGAGCCTGGATAGCAACGTGTTGCCGAAAAAACGCTAAATCTTGTCTGTCTCAATGCTTAGCGCTAAAATTTCACGTGTTTTATATAGAAGTGAGTGGGGAGGAAACAGCGCTTGTCGTAAGGTCCGTCAACGAGAGAAAGAAGCTACTGTGTCGTCTTTGAACTCGGCGTAGCTTAGGGGCTCTTTAAGAGATAAAAAAAAATGGAGCCTGTTCTACGCTTTCGCAGTCTGAATAAATTGCCAGCATGTCGGCGAGATCGTGCACCTTCAAGTTTGCCTTAAGCGCTGTCCATTTTTTGGACGCAAACATTCTGGATTAAGGGAGTTCAACATTTCGCTGTGAAATTCTTGCTCTGCGCGTTCCTTGTTCGCGGACGTGCTCCGCCAAAGCTCAGACACGCAGAGCTCTACTCTAAAAAAGGTGTATACCAGTTTCGTGGCGAGGCAATTTTTTAGTCACTTATCTCGAACCCGCGTGCGCCGGCTCACCGAACCCTGAACGCGGCGGAGAACAAGTTACGTCCAAATACATCGACGTGCGCAAAGCCAGTAATAATTACCCAGCTTGACTGTCACTAGCAACAACATAGAGCGCTTATAAAGTGGACTTGCACACCCGATCGATCTCGACGAAAGCCTCACTTTACCAGGTGCTCCACATATCATGCGGCGCTGGGCGGGTTTTCCACGAGCGTCCAAACCATGTTTTTCTAAGGCACCGGCGCTTGTACAGCATTACTCTTAAGCGAGTGCATGCTTCTTTCGTTAGTGCATCGCGCAGCGTAAGGTAAAACTTGGTACCGGGGTCACCCATCTGTCGTCGCCTACGAGGCTGTATATGATCTATATCTCCTCTCTTCCTCTCTTTAGGTCGTTGCAGAAGCGCGAGCTTATCACGAAGCAACACACTAAACCTATCTCCTTTAACTTTTTTTCCGGGGGCGCAGTCCTGGTAGTGTATTCTTTCGGCTCGCACTATTGTTATAGGTCTTGTTGGGCTAGACACTCCGCCAGTTCAATTAGCGCCCACGGGGTAACATCGCTGTGCGTGTTTTAGTTAACTCTTTCGCGGCCTATAGACATGTAGCCTGCAATTCTTCGCAGCACGGGGTCGGCTGCGCGCCGATCCCTTGGAGAGATGAAAAGCACGCATAATGAGCTGTGGGGACATATGGTAATATGGGCACTCCATTTTTAACGCGATGGAGTTATAGAATCCGTGTTGCAGAATTTAGGTTGTTTTTAGGAAAAGCTGCGCGAAAGAAAAACACTGCATTCGAGGAAGAGACATGGGACGGAAGAATACCAGCAATAATGTCAGCGTTGTCGGTTATGAGCGAAAAAGCAGTGCTATCCGTCAACGAAAAATCATAATGGACGCAAATAATAAAATTCACGGGGTTCCTGCAGACAATGCATTCCGAATGGTTCCTATGCCCGGACTGCCTGCTGTGTAGTGTTTATGCGGACTCCAAGCATATCCAGTGCGGCGACGCCTGTGCCGGTCTCCCTTTCCAACTAGAGGAAATGAAGAAGCGGATTAAGGCCCAGGGCCTGAGCTCTCAAATCATGGCCGTCCAGAGGGTCGCACTACATGGTGGTCAGGTTCAACCTGACCGTCCCCGAGTGGGCCTATGCAGGTGATGTCGAGTTGATTTGCGCATATTGTGCACCGAATAAAAGTGTTTTTACTCACCCATTTACTACCTCTTTCTCTCACTAACGCCACTCACTCACTTTCTCACTATCTCACTTTCCCGCAGGTCGCGGCATCGAATCATGGCTTCGGCGGCTGTATTTTCGATGGAGGCGGAAATGTTGTAGGCCCGCGTGCTGAGATTGGGTGCACGTTAAAGAACCGCAGGTGGTCGAAATTTCCGGAGTCCTCCACTACGGCGTCGCATATAATCATATGGCTGTTTTGGGACATCTCCCACATATAAACTTTCACTGACTCAGTCACTTTCACTTTCTCACTATCACTCATTTTCACTAACGCACTCTCTCTCACACTCACTTACCAGGTGCTCGAAAATTCCGGAACCCTCCACTACAGCATATCTCATAATCGTATCATTGTTCTGATATGCGAAAGCCCTGATATTATTATGCACTCTTTCTCCTCGTTGTGTGGCTCAGGCATGAGTCTGAGCGTGAAAAAAAAACCCATGAGAAGAGCCTCCTAATTCAAAGCACGAAATAGCTTCGCTTGACTGAAAATGTTTTAGCGTGCGAGAGGTATACTCGATAGAGATCGAAAACAACGACAACACTAAGAATAGTGTACTTCAGGTAATTGGACATATAATTCTTTCTCTTTGTCTTTTTTTGCAATCTATTTCTTCTTACTCGACCATAGAGTTTTCTATAATTACACTCGACGGAAATTTGATGGTAGTGTCTGTGGGACCTGCAACGCATGGCACTTCAGCGAGCACGATATTGGTGGGTGGTACATGGATTTGCATATTGTTTGTATTTTACCGTTTCACTTCACGTGGTTTGAAGCTATCTTGTCAGGAAACAACAGTAAGCATGTTTTATTCATTTACTTCACCATCTTAATCTTTCAAGCCCACGAATTGAAATCTGGTAACAAAGTTTCAGACGGTTTGTTTTTTTATTCGAAACAGAACCAAAACACTCGATAAACGAAGCCGCAAGCGTGTTCCAAGCCTTCAAGCACGAATAGTAGGCAAATCAATCTACTACCTGTTATTACCATGGTCGCTGAACGATCGCAGTACCCAAGTTTTATGTAGTTAATTTAAAAAACGACTCTACAGAATCAACATCTTTTGCATATATATCGAGCATGATTTACGGATGCGCATACGTTTGCGCCGTGCCTGGGCGAGAATCAAGAAAGTGTCAATGTCGTTCGGAAAAAAGCAAAAATGACAGTGGCGGGGCTGTTTTCACTTTAATTCATTTATTCCTTTACTTATATTCACATACGAGGTTTTCGAAAACACCACAATAATGCATTCATCTCGTTGCTTTTTCCCGCTCTTTGTTTATCGCCATCCACAAGGGAGAATTTCACACGCTGTCGGTCACAGCTGCGACTTTACTGGAAATCCAATTTACCATTCCGCAGCACTCTCTCAAACTTACGCTTGGCTGTGCCCCAGAAATCACTCGGTATTTTTCTTTTGGGGTACGCAAAGCGCGTGACTCTGTTTTCGCGCTTCTATACACACACTCCTCCTCAATTCGAGGAGAAACCTAAGCCTAAGACGTTGCTGGAAGTTTGGGTGACGCGGCTTACTCAAACTGTAATCCGTTTTACATCTGCGCGTTTTTTTAGAACATCCTTCTTTATTGGAATTGTACTTTACCATGCAGCCACCTGTTTTCTCACTCTTGATGTTCGGAAAAGTATTATGCCTCGTGCGCACTTATGTGTCGTGCATTTGGTGCTGGCAGGGAACAAGAGGAGCTGAATCCTCCACTCGTTTCGCTACGAAGCGTTCAAAGCACGACGCGCTTTGAAGAGAGCTGGAGAAGCGAAGAAAACAAAGTGGAAAGAAGAAAAAAAAAACACGCTTTGCCCCCAACTGTAGGGAAGCTTCGCATTCAAGAGTAGAGAACATAACTTGGTCTGATCTGGCCCAAATCGCGCAATTTTCTCGCTCTGTCACCACTCCTTTCTTTCAAGTGGACACCTCAACAGTGCCAGCATGAAAAAAAAAGCTGTATGTAGGTTTAACGTGATCGTGTCAAACTACGCCTAAAATACAGGCTCTACTGCGAGTACATATATATATATATATATATATATATATATATATATATATATATATATATATATATATATATATATATTTTAACCCAACGTTTTTGCTGCAAGGCACTTCTTTTACTTGCCGAGCCTCTGCCCCACAACACACGTCAGACTGATAATGATGAGTATGTACATATGACAAGTTGACGCGCATGAATAATGCTCACACTTATTTCCCCCCCACGCTTGAGCGGCCAGCCCGGACGCATCTTAAACGGAAACGGAACGTCGAACGAATGGCTTCAGACGCGATACGTGGACAATCTTCGAACCACGACAGCGACGATCCGAAGAAAGGTCGCTGGGAGTGACACGGTAGTTCACTGGTGACGTATGTTCATTGATTGTATAGGGTCCAATGAAGCGTGACTGAAATTTATCACACAATCCTGGAGTACGAATGGGCATCCAAAGCAACACTTCATCCCCAGGACTGAAAGAGACGTCGCGATGAGAGCTGTCGTAGCGCTGCTTGCGATCTTGCTGATTGGCTTCTGTATTAAGGCGAGCCCGTTACCGACATTCCTCGAGCCTTGTGATGAACTGCTCTGATACGGTTGCCGAGGCGTCAGTTGGAACATTTAGGAAAGAGACGTCGATGGTGAACGTCGGTGAACGGCCGTACACGAGGTAGAAAGGCGAGTAGCCAGTAGTTCTTTGAACAGCGGTGTTATGGGCAAACGTCAAAAAAGGCAAAATCGTATCCCAGTTGTCGTGGTTTGGTGCGATGTACATCGATAGCATGTCTGTTAGTGTCCGATGGAATCTCTCTGTCAGCCCATTAGTTTGGGGTGGTAGGCTGACGTCGTCTTATGTACTGTACCACAGGTTATGAGCAGGGTTTCGATTATGGTGGACAGGAACGTCTTGCCGCGATCACTCAGGAGGACGCGAGGTGCACCGTGGCGCAATACAATGGCGTTGAGAAAGAAGTCTGCGACGTCTGAAGCAGAACTTGTGCGTAGTGCAGCAGTCTCTGCGTACCGTGTCAGGTGGTCGACAGCAGTCACAATCCAACGATTACCTGCTGGTGTGATGGGGAGAGATCCTAGTAGGTCTATGCCAACGATGGCGAAAGGAGTCTCGGGACACGGGATGGGTTGCAGAAGGCCGGCAGGAGACGAAGTTGGCCGCTTCTGCCGTTGACACAGATGGCAAGATGCAAGGTATTTGGCCACAAAGGTAGAGATGCCAGGCCAGAAGAAACGTTTCCTGATGCAGCTTTGTGTTTTGTGAAATCCCAAGTGGCCTGCACATGGGTTGTCGTGAAAGGCTTCGAGGACTTGGTGACGTAGAGAACGCGGAAGTACTGGAACCCAGCGGTGTCCATCAGTAGTGTAAACGTAACGATGGAGCACATTGTTATCGAGCTTAAATTGCCGTGGTTGTTGGCGCAATCTAGCATTAGGAGTAGATGATATACCATTTAGGCGTTGAATAATGCTATTGCAATATGGATCATCATGCTAGCGTGTGGCGAACTCGTTGTAGTGATTTGAAGCCGGCGTGTCGATAACCGCAAGTTGTGATAATGCGAGGGGTGACGCAGAGTTTTGCCCACCAGACGAGCAATCACCTGACTTACTCGATGATGACAGTGGAAGGGGACAGCGAGAGAGAGCATCTGCATCTTGGTGTTTTTTGCCAGACTTATGGATGACGTCAAAATCGTACTCTTGTAGGCGGAGCACCCAACGACTGAGGCGACCAGACAAGTTTTTCAGTGGCGATAGCCAGCACAAGGCGTGATGGTCTGTAATGACTGTGAAGTGGCGTCCGTAAAGATACCGTCGAAATTATTGTACGGCCCAAACGACAGCAAGGCACTCCTGCTCAGTTATGGAGTAGTTCTGTTCAGCAGCCGTAAGAGCACGACTAGCATACGCAATAACTCTTTCCCGTGAAGTGGCATCCCGCTGTAGAAGAACTGCACCAATGCCATGGCCACTCGCGTCGGTGTGGAGACATGTAGGTGCGTTCTCGCCGAAATGGCACAGAACAGGTCGGATGTTAAAGCATGCTTTAGGGCTTGAAAGGCACGCTCGCAGTCGTCGTTCCAAGCGAAAGTTGATCCGGATTTCAGCAGCTTATGCAGTGGCGACGCTATGGTAGCAAAATGGCTGATGAAGCGGTGGAAGTAGGACGCCAGGCCCAGGAAACTTTGCAGGAGTTTCTGATTTTCTGGCCGAGGGAAGCGTATCACGGCAGCAAGCCTGTCAGGATCCGGGCGAACGCCATCTTTGCTGACAAGATAGCCCAACACCTTGATGTTCTGGTGGGCGAAATGGCATTTCTTTGTGTTTAGCTGAAGTCCAGCATTAGAAATACACGTCAAAGCCTCGTAAACGATCAAGTTGCTGACGAAATCAAGTGGAGAAAATGACGATGTTATCTAGATAACAAAGACATGTTTTCCATTTTAGGCCGCGTAGAACTGTGTCAATCATGCGTTCAAACGTGGCAGGAGCATTACATAAACCGAATGGCATCACATTGAATTCATACAGCCCGTCTGGTGTTGCAAATGCAGTTTTTTCTTTGTCCGCTTCGTGTATAGGTATTTGCCAATAACCAGACCGTAAATACAGGCTGGAGAAAAATTCAGCGCATTGCAGACAGTCAAGTGCGTCGTCGACTCGTGGGATCGGGTACACGTCTTTTTGCGTGATCTTATTAATTGCTCAATAATCGACGCAGAATCGCACCGAACGGTCCTTCTTTCGGACTGGCACTACAGGGGATGACCACGAGCTGGACGAAGGCCGGATAACATTTCGTTTGAGCATATCAGCAACGTTGTTCTCGATGATTTTCTGCTCTGCAGATGACACTCGATATGGGCGGTGGTGTACAATTGTATTGCCTTCCGTTTCACACAACATATATATATATATATATATATATATATATATATATATATATATATATATATATATATATATATATATATATATATATATATATATATATATAGTTGCAAAGTTTTCACTACGCCATACTTCGGGCACATGCCTTCAGATACGTGCCAAAACAGTTCGATAAGCACTCGCCAGTAAATCTTTCGCAGTTCAAATTTGTCTCATAAAATCCGATCTCATTACGAGGACGAACCTGCCTTTTTTTCTTCTTCTTCTATATCGAAGTGGAATGTCCTAAGCGGACCCGCCACTGTGGTATCGTGATTATGGCGCTTGACTAGTGACAAGATAGTTGCGGGATCAAATTTCTGGCGCGGTGACTGCATTTGCAATAGAGGTGAAAATCCTTCAGGCCCGCGTACTTAGATTTATGTGCATGTTGAAAAAAATCACACTTTCAAACATCTCTAACAATGAACAACTATGTCCATCTAGCGGAAAACATACCATGCCTTTCCAGAGGCGTTGATCAAGCAAACGCTAGATAATGTGCTGCCATCTGTGAGGCATTGTGAGACTTTTTATGACCTCCGAGATGGCGAGCGCGTGGCGTGTATGTCAGATGCCATGCGACCCTTGCTTTAGACCAAAAACTTGTATGTAGCATTCGCGCACGCGTCTCTCCCTCTCTCTCCCTCTGTCTGTGTGTGTGTGTGTGTGTGTGTGTGTGTGTGTGTGTGTGTGCGTGTGCGTGTGCGTGTGCGTGTGTGTGTGTGTGTGTGTGTGTGTGTGTGTGTGTGTGTGTGTGTGTGTGTGAAAAACGTATCTCGACCACAGCAGAGTGCTGTTCTACAAAAGGGAAGTGGCCACACTGCACAGTCACTGCATTACTATAGTTACGTCGCGCATGCGTGTAGTTGTGTGCATGCGTGTGTGTGTAACAATGCATATTTATTTTTTTTATTTTTATTTGTGAAATACTGCAGGCCAAAAAAGCCCAAGCAGGAGGGGCACAAACACAAACACAATATCAGTACATGAGTGACACAGCTTCACTAAAATACATCTGTGTAAGAGGAGAGCGAGTAGAAGATAAACATCAAAACAAAGAAAGCACGCGATCAGTACATGAGTAACACAGCTTGACTAAAATACATCTGTGTAGGAGAAGAGCGATTAGAAGAGAAACATCAAAAAAAAAATCAAGCGATATTGGGAGGGGGGGGTCAAGATTCACAGAATTAAACATTGGGTTCATCAAGGTCAAAGGTTTGGAGGAAATCAGAAGGCAAGTTATTCCATTCTGTTACAGTTCTCGGAAAAAAGGAAAACTTAAATAAATCTGTCCGCGCAAAATACGGAGTTAAAGATCGGACATGAGAATGACGAGTTTGCCTGGTCGAAACTGGGGTAACATAATGTGATGGGTCTAGCCCAAGTTTATTGTTAATTAGTGAGTCCAAGAATTTTAGACGGAGAAGCTGGCGCCGCGATTGTAGCGTCTGGAATTCGTTATCTCGCATTAGTTCCGTAACTGATGTACCACGACCATACTTTGAGTAAATAAAACGCACTGCTCGTCTTTGAATCTTTTCGAGGGAATATATGTTAGACTTAGTATGCGGATCCCATACAATACAAGCGTATTCAAGCTTTGGACGTATTAAAGTGTTATAAGCTAATAGTTTCACTTGCGACGGGGCGTCTCTGAGTTTGTGCCTTAAAAGACACAGTTTACGGAAAGCCGATGACGAAACATCGGCAATGTGTGCATTCCAGGACAACTTATTCGTTATCGTTATACCTAGGTATTTGTATTGACTGACTTCTTTTAAGGGTTGGCTTTTGGAGGAATAGGAAAACTGAAGGGGATTTTTCTTGTTAGTAATTCGAAGGCAAACAGATTTATCGAAATTGAGCACCATGCCCCATTTGTTACACCACGAAAGAATATTGTTAAGGGCAGTGTCGAGAGCAACCTGGTCATCTGGCGATTGTACATCTGTGAAAATAATGCAGTCGTCTGCAAAAAGTCCTATTTTAACCGGATCAGTAATAGCATTAACAATATCATTGCAATAAATTATAAACAGCAGCGGACCTAGAACACTACCCTGCGGTACGCCGGAATCTACTGGGAGCTGAGGTGATGTCTGTCCACAGACGTCGACATACTGTTTCCGGCCGTTCAGGTAAGCAGACACCCAGGATACTAGGTAGTTTGGAAGCCCTATAGTCTGCAATTTCTCGATGAGCTTGTTATGGGGAACACGGTCGAATGCTTTACTGAAATCTAAAAACAGTACATCGACCTGACCAGCTTTGTCTAAAATAGAAGCAATGTGATGAAAAACTGAGACCAACTGGGTGACTGTGGAAAACCGTTTTCTAAATCCATGCTGAAAGGGAGATAAAATGTGGTTATCATCTAAGAAGCTGTTTATACGAGTGGCAATTATATGTTCTAGCATTTTGCAACATGCGGAAGTCATAGAAATGGGACGGTAGTTTGGTGTGCACTCTGGGTCCCCCTTTTTCACAAAGGGCAGAACACGTGCCAATTTCCAATCGATGGGTAAAGTTGCTGAACTTATTGAGGCTCGGAAGATCACAACAATTTACTTGGCCAATATTTCGGCATATCGCCGGAGAAATGCATTGGGTATGTTGTCTGGTCCAGGGGTTGATTTAACTTTTAATCGCAGCAGTAAATTAAGGACACCATCGAAAGAAATGAGGTTAGGATCTGAATCAGAAGCGTCAATGCTAATTGAGACAGGCAGGGTAGAAGTTGAAAAAACACTATGAAAATAGTCGTTGAAATTTTTCGCGATAGTTTGGGGATTGTCAATTATAGTGCCGTTAAACTTGATTCGATTTACAGAGCTTTTACGGTCCCTAATAAAATACCAGAATTTTTTAGGGTCCTCTTTGATGAAGTTTTGCAACTTGACAGTAAAATAAAAATTCTTGGCACTTTTAATAGCTTCGGAGAGGGAGTTACGAATTTCCCTGAGAATGTTAGCGGGAGCACCTTTTTTCCGATAACGCTTGGCTTTACGCTTCATTTGTATTATTGGCCTTGTGATCCATGGTGTGAACTTTGGGGGTTTTTTCGTTTTGTTTGGTACAAACCGTTCAATGCAGTGGAAGCATAGTTTCTTAAACTTATCCCAGAGAACAGAAGCGTCGTCCCCATCAAAATGCACCAATTCACATTCAAGATAATCTTGGATGCTCGTATCGTTAGCACGGGAAAAATTTTTGACCTGTTTAGAGTTAGGTGGGCTATTGGAGCAATTACAATGCAAGGGAAAAGAAACTGTGACCATGTCGTGATCAGATAAGCCGGGTTCAACACAAACACAGCAATCAAGAATAGTGCGATGCATGAACACAAGATCTAGTAACGTGGACGAAGCATTACCAACACGTGTTGGTTGCTGAACAATTTGGGCGAGATTGTGGGAAAGCATTATATCGAACAGTATATTTGCATTAATCAAATCTGATGTCGACTGCATTTGGTTCCAGTCAATATTAGGCAGATTGAAGTCGCCGATGACAATTAGCTTTTGATTACTGTAATTTTCCATATGGGTTTTCAAGTTAAACAAATAATCCGGCGACGAATTCGGCGGCCTGTACACTGCATACAATACAAAAGACTTATTGAAGAGTGAAAGCCTCAGGCATATGCTTTCTGTACTTTCAACGTCCGGTAAACGGGTGACAGTGATTCCTGTTTTAACAAGTACTGCAACTCCACCACCTCTTGAGGCCCTATCTCTGCGGTACATTTCATAAGCTGGAGGCACTACGTCTTGGTCACACATTTCGCTGTGGAGCCACGTTTCCGTTATTACAACAACATGAGGGTTGTATGCTAAAAGTACAGCCTCAAGTTCTTCGGTTTTATTTCCAATGCTTCGAGCATTCATATTAATCATTCTAACTTGCTTCTGCGTGGCTGGTCAACACTTGCTACCCATACTTTCGTTATCGGGTGCACTGCCGATAGACTGAGGCGATGCCGTGGCACACCGACGGCTTCCAATTAACTGACGTTTGTTTGTTACGTCATTCCAAATAAACAGATCATCACCTACACGCAACTTATCATGCACCAAAAATGCCTTCTTGCCTTGTTCTTTGTCGGCTTTTGCACTTTCCCACAGTAATTTACGTTTTGCCAACGTCTGTTTTGAGTAGTCGTTCTGAACAAAGATGTTAGTTCCCTTTAGGTTGCTCGCCTTTTTCAGCACAGCTAGCTTTTCGGTGAAGTCTTGAAGATACAAGATAATCGGCCTATTCGAGCCTGATCTTCCAAGTCTATGAATCCGGGCAACAGAAGTGCATTTAACGCCGAGCTTGCTGTGAAATGTTTCAGATACGACTTTCTTTTTAAGATCAGATTCAGTTTCTTCCGGCTGTTCTGGGATACCAAAAACAATCAAGTTTGAACGTCTGCCTCGATCTTCAAGATCCGTTAGCTTTCGGGCCTGGAAATTCATTGAGTTTGTGTAGACCTTAAGAAGGTTGTCCAGGTCATCTAATTTTGAATTTTTAGTTTTCATTTCAGCCACATGGGTCTCGATTTCTGAAAGACGCCGTGTAAGCTCTGCTAACATGTTTTCCGTTTTAGTTGTAAGGTCTGCTACCTCACTACGGAGAGCTTTTTGACCCTCTAAAAGTTTAGCCAGCATGTCTTGGTTGGTAGGTCCGGGGTTTTGTTCGACATCACCACAAAGTAGTAACCGAAGTGCACAAAAACAATCGTATGCAATTTTACGACACTGCCGTGGGCACGGCATAACAACCAAACAGCAGCAATCGCTTCGAAATGAGCTGTACGCCCTACTAACCTGCACAAGGTAGAGGAAACGTTTAGCCATGTTTCCGCGGATTTCGCCGTGCCCACTAAGGGAGGGGGGGTTCCAGGTGTCTTTAAGTAGTCGATGATCGGATGACGTCACAGACCAAGCACTGCCAGGCGGCAGCAGCTTCGGGATGACGTCACATGGTTCCACGTGGGGCGGCTGTGACTTGCAGAAAGGAAAGTGGTGCGAATGCGGCGAGTACCCAGTGGTGGCCGTTGTAGATCCAGGAGATACGTTGGGGACGCAGAGCAGCAAGCCCTGCACAAGGTAGAGGAAACGTTTAGCCATGTTTCCGCGGATTTCGCCGTGCCCACTCTATACAGTGCATGTAAAAATGCAAGTATGCGCTTAGCGTTTCAAGGCAAACTAGAGGCCGGATTTCGCTATCGCGTTCAACTCTTGAAGGCG